>VWPU01013024.1:0-117372 GCA_013398955.1 Callaeas wilsoni | reverse complement strand
CTGTCCAAACCGAGACAGATCTGCAGACCACACTCTCTGAATTTCTCTTCTACCATCTGGAAAACTCCCCTCCTGCTGGTCTATAGAGAGCACATTCTTTCTCATGTAAAGAGACATAGGCATTGCACCTGGCTACTGCACCAGCAACATCTCTAGATGAGCCACTTCTAGTGAAAACAATTATTTTCTTATAGACTGTCTTCACTGTTTCTGTTGTATGCTTGGGGGAAAAAAAATAAACTCCTCAAAAAAGTACACTTTAATGATACAACAGAATACTTCATTCTTCATTGTGGCTATAAGAAGATTTTACAGAAGTATCCAGAATGATAACAAACATCAAAAAATCTGAAACAAATATTTCATACTCAAAAAGGACTACACTTTAATCCTACCAAGTAAATTAAACTGTCTTAGTTTTACTGAAAAGCATTTCTTCCTGTGTTAACTTTTTTCATGTGATAGAAATTAGATCCTAATTTGTGTCCTAACTCAGCATGTGAGTGCTTAGCATCTCTGAAAGCCAGGTCATTCCTCTTAATTTCCTTTAGACACTGTTTCCTGAGACTGTCTTCCTAAGTAATTCCTACTTGAATGCTTATCAGAGTAGAACAGAGAAGAGATTCTATTTCCATCACTGTAAAACATCCCTAGAGAAACTGAAATGTAGCCTGTACCCACTGAGCATATTTTGATGTTTGTAATATGCCCTGGTGTATGCTGGAAGACCCAGAAGAAGCTATTACTGAGGCAAAAGTTCCTCTGGGTCTTTTGCTGCATATATATAGCTTTGGTAAAGTTTCAAACCTTATAGCTTTTAATAGTTTAAAACATTCCCTGGAGGGCATATATTGATGTAGGTATACTCAGGTGGGAATGGCTTCAAACAAGCTAACTGTTCCACTATTGCTCTGTCCTAAGTCCAAAATCATTAATGTGATATGCAGGAGAGTTTGAACAGTTACTCCACACTTTCTGTGACATAAAAGCACCTTTCTTTGCTCAAAGGAGGAGGGGACTGTGCAGCATCAGAGTTCTGTATGAGGTGAAAGCGATGTCAAGACATATGTGATCAAAAATAATTCAGCAGGTTTGGTTGGAGATTTTTTTATCAAAACACTTTTAGAATTATTGTGATTATTACTAGTCATTAAAAACAGTTCTCAGCAAAATCTGATTGGAAATTTCAAAATACAGAGAAAAAGACCAAATAGTTTTGAAGGTAGAGCAACTTACCACTACATATTTCTCATCTAAAGCCTTTCAGCTACCCCTCGATGTTATTCCCACTGCTTCACTATGTTCAAGTACCTTTGAATATCTTCAAGCTGTGGAGAACACCGAAAATTCTCTAACACCAGCAAATTCTCTACCTCTTAATTGAGTTCTCCAGCTACCAGGCAATCATACAAATAGTGGAGAATGGCATCCCCAAGCCTGCTGGGTTTTTGGAGGAGAGAGTTTTTAAAAAAACCCAAACCTGATTGTCTCTTTGAAGGAATGAGTACAGAACCCGTGCACATTACAATGGTTTTATAAAGCAACACCTGAGAAAACGAGGCATGTGTGTGCATAGATGCTGCAACACATACAGGGAAAAAGATTTGGAAAAGAAGTACTTAGAAACAGTATATCAGTAAGAATTCCCAGGCTTCTTTTTTGTCCTAGATTTCTCATCAGAATGTAAGTTTACCTTGTTATTCCCTTTCCAGCTATGACGCTATTGCATGACCCAGCACGCATGGCTCCAATTCTGCACTCATCTTTGAGGAAAACATGTACTCTCCCTTCCAAGTGGTACAGAGCTAAAAATAAAAATAAAATAGATAAATTACACTTCAACCCAATCCAATCTTTGAACATGGAAGCTTCAAGTGACTTTTGGGAGTGCAAGACTCGTGGATTTTCCAGTGCACCTGGCACAAAGTGCTTATTGTGTAAAAGATGCATAAACAATGACAGGTACATCTGAAGAGTGAAGGTTAAATGAGAACATATGTAGCAACTAGGTACAAAAAATATGACCAAGAGAGACCATGACTCCCCTCCCAATAAGTTAAAGGGGAAACTAAACAAGATAAGAATACAGAAGAGAAAGTATATTATTTTTCACGTCACTTTTTGACACATACCACCAAGGATATACCAGAGTTTCTAAGTAAAGAAAAGGAACTTTAGATGATTGAAGTATCATAAGAGGAATTGCTAGAATGGATCAATAAATAAAAGATCAATGTATCTCAAGAATGGGATACTGTTTATTCAAGACTCCCAAAGCAATTTAAGATTAATCAAAAAGAAATCCACAATTATGCAGTTTCCCATTGAAATCAATTTGTATACTGAACCACAGAGGACAGCAGTGATCTTCGTGTAACTCCTGAGAGAAACCGAGGAAGAATTCAGCTTCACACACACATTACTGCAGTAATAACTGAGGAGCCAGTTAAAAGCAAAAGTGTTAAACATGGGGATTAAAGTTAGAAGTCTTAATGCCTTGTATGTGTCCTTAACCTATCAGTCTTCTTTTGGTACATTAGTAAACAGCAGAAAAGAAAGAACTGGCAGATACAAGTTTTCTGGACTTCCAAAAAGCCTTTGAGAATGCTTCCTACAATAGACTATTAGAGAAACTAAGTAATCACAGGATGGGAAGTAAAGCATTGTCATTGATTAGAAATCAACTACAAAAAGGAGAACACAGAAGCAGAGTGCATTTATTAGTGGTCACTGCTCCATGTGGCTAAAGGTTAACAGCAGGGTGCTCTCAGGTTCTTTACAAAGGATGAGAGTGTTTAATCTATTTATTAATCATCTCGAAATGGGACTAACAATAAGATGGAAATGTTTACAACGGATGCAACAAGTCTTAGATTAATTAAGGCCAAAACAGGCCAAGGAGCTTTTGGTTGCTTAAAAGAGCTCAGTGAAAGGGGAAACAATGGCAGATGGAATGCAGCACTGCCAAGCCTAATAGAAGCACAGGGGAAAGAACCATATGAAATACTTCATCTAGAATTAAAAACCCAGTATGACCACTGAAGTGGGGGAAGACCCTCTTGATATGCACAGATCAATGAAAATACTTCTCTGGCACTAACCACAATCTAAAATAAAGACATTGTTGAGAAAGAGAAGAAAAAGGGAAGAGTACTGCATAAAAGCTACAAAGGCTGAGATTTATTTTTTTAGAGGTGATGCCTGGCACCTTTAAATGAAAAGGTTAAAAAGACATAATGAATAATCACAAATAAAGTAAATTATATAATTACTTAACTCTCTTTATAAGACAAAGAATTCGGCAAAACTGAAAATTGCATCTTTAAAACAGAAATTGTTTTTCATTATTATTTAAATCAAAGATACAGAACTCCACATTTGATGTTGCCAAGTTGAAAGGTAACACCATTTGAATGAAGGACTTTGATTTTTCTGTGGATTTATACATAAAAGTTCCTCACAGTATTCTGTTCAGTACAGCAAGCCAGAATCAAACCAACACAAACACTAAATGAAAAGTCGAGCCAGCTCTGCAGTCATCATCTTCTACTTCATGGGCACACCGCTTATTCTTATCCCAACTTCTACACGTCATAAACCACTCTTTTCAGCTGCAGGTCTTCAGTCATGGATATTCATATTTTATTCCCCCTTTCAGAAAACTGTCCTTCTTAGCACAGAATATTACTGCATCAAAGACCCACAGTCAAACTTATCAGAAGAGGTTGGTTTGGCAGAGAGCTTAAGGAAGGGAAAAGAAAACAGGCTAGGTAGTAATGAACAATAAAGGGAAAAGGATAGCTATATCCTAAAAAATGTTTCCAGAGGTCATCTTTACCACTGGTGTGCACAAGTGAGAAATGTAGTTAGGACAACCCTGGCTGCATCAAACCAGGAAGTGTGGCCTCTAACAGTGTCCTTTAGATAGTTAAAGCAACAGTAATGTGTGAAACAGCATCTACAAGAAACAGCTGCTAATAGCAAAATCTTAATGAATGAAGATTTGATACATGCATCTTTTTTGCCAAGAATCACAGGTAACACCCATATTGCAATGTGTCAGAGCTGTAGGAAACTCTTGTATTACAGCAGATGTACAGACATTCTCATTTATATGGACGATATACAAATAAAATCCTTCTCTGTCAAACAAGAAACTGCACTTAAATGCCTTTATCAGTCAGTAGGCATTAATACAGCCCAAAAAACTGTATGTGAAAGTGGCAAATAGGCAACATATCCCTCTTACCAGTATTTCAATATATTTAAAATTTTATTTTCCTGTGTTCAAATACTGGTTTAGCTATACCCCTTTAATATAATTCTTATAAATATAATCATCTCCTTCTACCCTAGTCTCCACTTCAATCTAACAGTTTGCCAGTAGATATAAGGGAAAAAAAAACCTTAGAGGAACTATACAAAAAAATCAGTAAGAATTATAGGAATAGAAATCTTAATTATTACAAACAACCAACAGATTTACTGCCTGAAACATAGCAAGAAAGAGATTTTGATGAAATTTTGATGGGGTTGCTACACATTTAGAGAAAATTAAGATTTTGAACACCATTCTAAGTGCCTTTGAAAGTGAAATTTATCTCTTACAGTAAGATACCTCTTCATGTATGAAAATATACTAATAGAAAAGAATATGGAAAAGTATTTTATTGGATCATAAGCGTGATAAATTGACTACTGCGTAATATGAATTAAGAAGAAACTTCGTAAACTAGCAAACAATTTTCTGGTCTGGTGTAAAATTCATTTTACCTTCCAAGCTTACTCCCAGAGCAGATCACTGAGCAGTGCAGTATGTCAGTTCCTACACCCTGTTTGCCAAAAACCACGCTCTTTTCAGTTTTGTGATTCTTCAGTATCAGCCCCTTCAGGCTTCAGGGTAAAGCAACATGAGTATAATCTGAGATACACTTGACTGAAGTCTTACATGAATATGTTTATTGTCTACTCTTATGTTGACCTTAGTTAAACATCTGCAGTTTTGGCTGTCTGCCACTCTGACTGCTTTTCCTGCTGGCTGGGCAATGTCTTGTCTCTGCTGCTTGGTCTCCCTCGCAGTTCCTGGTCAGCTCAGTAACATCTGGTGGTGCAGAAAGTGCTGATCACCTGGCAGGTATTCCCCTCCTGTTTTGATCAATCACACACACTGATACTATTTCAGTCAATTATTTCTTTATACATTTTTGCTAGGTCAGTATATCACTTTTCTTGCCTCCTTTTGTCCCTACTCAGGTTTCGAGTTGGGGAAAAGGTAAGAAAGCTTCCTGATGTTTACCAAAGCCTAAAAACATTAAACCCCACAGATCATCAGGAACATTGTTACTATTAGAATATGACCTATAGAAGAACTAATTTTCTTCCTACAAGTCCAGTAAATTTACTTAAAACCAACTCAATACATGGCATGATTTCTCAGGGTTCAGAACCAATGACCTGTAATTACTGGGCACATTGCAATAAAAATACCTAAATAATAAAAACTGGAAAGATAGTACTTCTTCAAACTAACAACAAATATTCTATCAGCAGGGAAATATTCTTCCAATGTCTTATTTTCTAATGAGCTGCACAGTACTTTCTAATCGTTCAAAGAAAAAAGGTTTACTCTGTGAAGAAAAATAATATCAATCCATAACAGACACACCTTTGTCTCACATGCTGAAGAAATCCAAAGAAAATGAAGTCTTCACTCAGTGGCTACCTAAAATCTAGCCCGAACACTGCATCATAGTCTTTTTTTTCATTTGAGCAGGAAACAAGAAAATACATTAGAACATAGTGAGGGCAGTATTATATGAAGACAGGACAGACTAGTTTCACTGCTGCCAATTTCCCTCACACAGATTTTTCCTTTTCATGATTATTTAGATATTTTTGCACCATTCTGAAACTAAAAACTCGAGAGTTGCCATAAAGAAGCACTGACAGTTCTGTTCAGCCTTATGTCTGTGTGTTGGGAAGGTGCTGTGAAATCCACGGCAGAGGCAGACCCAAAATGCAGCAGAGCTGCAGTGGTTCTGCTGCACAGAGGCTTGGCAGATGCAGGGAAAGCATAGAGCAAAAAAAATCTGCATCACCTCCATAGGCATGCCAACAGAAGATTAAAAAAAAAATTTAAAAAGGATAATACGCGATCACTACTGCCACGATTATATAGAGCCAGGTGTAGTGAATCATTTCAGCAATTTGGCTCAGGGCCTTGAGATGCAGTCCTAAAGAAATTGCTGAGATACTTTGGGAATTATCTCCAGGTTGAATTTCAGTCTCTTTAACTATAACTATATGAATATTAACAAGGAGTGTGGCTCTGTAGAGACACTCTGTAAACTGAAACAGTGCCAAGAGCCTGGTACCCACATTACAGGTGTTCCATCGGTTTTACTTTGGGCTAGCCCTAGTCCTTTTTAGGGACTGCATGTCCTTTAGTGCCTGCAGCTCATTACAGGTGCATTTCTTGGGCACCTGTATGCCTTTGCTTGCAGCAGACAGCAATCCAGTATGTGTGCTGAAGCAAGGGGCAGGAAGAGTGGCAGTGGGAGGGAGTGGGAAGTTTCCAAAGCACGTTCCAGACCTGAACTGAAATGCTGATGGAGACACAGCCTGAGGGCAGCTGCCTGTGCACAGCTCAGGCACTTGTGATTTGTGCACTGCCCAGTGTACACAGACTCTGTAAGAAATAAATAGTTGCCTTTTAGCTCTATTAAGACACAAAGTCAAGAACAGAGTGTGAAGCAGGACCAGCCCTTTGAGCTTTATCACAGGTGCATCTCATGGTGCACCTGCATGCTACAGGCCCCTGCACCGCTGAATTACTGTAATATATGAGTTCGCCAGCAGTGCCTTTACTTGCAGGGCAAAAAAAAAGTCTAAAGATTTTCAGGTCTTTTGCTTCTCTTTTGAGCATACCATAAAATCATTTCAAACATCTCTGTATTAATATATACTTTACCCTGTACCCAGGAGCACAATTTGAGAGGAACCCAAAAAAAAAAAAGCTTATCGATATTCACAGCTATCACATTCCTTCCTATGAGCTACTGATCTTCCCTACCAGTCAAGATTTTGGTAAAACTCTGAGATGCAAATATTTTCTGCAAGCTGCAAAACATATCTCTTCCTCCTGCAGATGTAAACAACCATAAAAGAAGAAAAAGTTGACTTCCATCCCAAACTTCTATTGGCTCTCTTCATATCAGACCTATATTAAAAATTATTGAGCAAAAAAACCAAAACACCATGCTATAAATATTTACTTTCATACTAGAATTTAAAGGAAACTGTTTCTGCATCAATTCAAGAACAAAACACCAGAAACTAAAAAAAAGTTTTTAAGAAATATTTGAGGAATCACTGTAATTCATGCTTATATTGCACAAGCTAACATCATTCTGCTCTTTAAAATATTTCAGAAAAAAAAAAATCACATTATACAACAGTAATAAAACTCTGATCTCCCAGATAATCAGAGTGATCAAAATATCCTGGTCTTAAAAAAAAAAAAAAACAAAAACCACACACAAGCAGAACAATAAACTTTGTTATAATGTTCAAATAGAGAAGCAGAAACAAAAATAATCTAAAATAATTCCACAAAGCGTCTCTAGAAATGCATTGTGAAGACCAATGTAAGATTGGGTTAGTGGGCATCTCAACAATAGATTCATGCGTATTCTACTTTTACTGTGGAACTTTTCTGAAGTATTGATGAAAGAAAGAAAATACTCTAAGTAATTTACACTTCCACACAGGAAAAAAACAAATCCTGAAAAAAGGAGAAGACCTTTTTAGAAACAATTGTTACATTTTCCCGTACTTCTTAATTTTCCATAATCCATGACTTTTCAGATTTCCATAGGACTCTACTCTCCAGAATGCTTGATCCTACACCAATAATTTCTTTGTTCCACCTCCTTTAAGACATATACATATATATATACACTCACATACATATGTGTGTATCAAACCTGTAATTTTTATTTAAGATGAGTCATAGTTAAAATTACTACCTTTTTCATGAGTGTTGAAATATACCACAGAGCGAAACTTCCATTACTTGATCAATTCTTCAACTTATGCTTACATTTTAGCTGTATTTATGCCAGCATAAATACAGAGTGTCTTTGCACCAATCAAAGCATTTTCTCTGGATTTAAACTAACAATACTACTGATCATCACCTCTCCTTTTAACCCTGGTGGATGACCTACACTCTTGGCTGGAAAAGGCAAATAATTTTGCTTTGTTTTCTTCAAGGTTTTCCTCTCCCTGGATAGCTGAACAACTTAAGCTCATAATATTTTTCTACAGCGGTGCCTGAAAAATCAATAGAATAAGAGAACACAATCAAGACCAAGTACAACAACAAAGAAAAGGGAAAAAAGCATCAATCTAACAACAATAACAAATTAGTAATGTCAGTCAAAGACAGGGAAATGAGCATTTAAAGCACTCTGAATATTGTTTTTTGTAGCAAGGTTTGTAAAGCAAATCAGTCTGAGTCAAAACTGTCCTTCTGAATTCATGTACTTGAGTTTTAAACATATCATGTTCCTCATCTCAAAACAATATTACATTTAAGTAAAGTCATTTATTTCAGTGGAGTTAGTCCTGGTTTATGTCATTGTGGATTGCTGACTAAAGAAAATTGGCCTATATTTACAAATGAAAATAAAATAATATTTTAAATTCATATCTGTCATACAGAGATTGGCTTGCAATACATTTACTCTGGTCTAGTCCCAGTAATTAATCTCAGTACCTAGATTTTGAAAAGCTATTGTTACATCAATGATTTAATTTCATTAATATAGTGAGGTTGCAACAAAAAATGTGCATTTATAAGATTCAGCTTTAACAATTATGAGATTTAAATAGAGACAAAAGAAACCATAATGCACTTCTAACTGAATTGGAATATAAAACAGGAAGCCTCATTTCCTGAACTCCAGCTCTATGCTATATCTTGTTAGCTAAACTCAGCCTATAATGAGGGTCATTTCCCCAAGGATTGTCACATCAGAGTGCATAAACAAAAAAGAAACTAAAAATACAAAAATTGTTTCTGCTTTCAATATAATTTGGGTAGTATTTCAAATGTACCTTGTTCAGAAACTCCTACTTCCTCATAATACTGGCCCAAGTTTTGTCAGGTTTTCTGTAGAAATATTACACGAACACTTTAACTCCAGAGCAGAACAGGACTGGAAACGAACATCTCTCATCTCTGGATGCATGAAGAATTTTAAAAGCCATCCCAGGGGACCTTGGCTATGTTTTTGACTTGCTTCCCTTTTTTAAGTGCAGAACCTCAAGCCAGCGGAATCTAATCCTCATATATCCTCAGCCCTGGCCCTGCTCCAGGGCAGAGCTTCTAAGTTCCAGGCAGGCAGCACGTGCTGGGGCATCCCCACATGCAGGATACTGTGAGCTTCCCGTACTTGTTCCCTTCTGCGAAAAAAACTTTCTTGTAATAAAAACTGCACAGTCTCTCATTAAACCACTGTACCACAATATTTACGGCTGAACATAGTGTGAAAGGAAAAACATGAAAGGATGGGTTTATACCTCTAGAGGTATAAAATTGGCAATATCCCAAAACAGATGCCTTTGGGATACTTTCCTAAATAATAAAAAAGGCCAGTGCATGAGGGTCTGATGACATGGATCTTTTTCCACTAATTACACTGATTACCTGGCTTTAAAATGGCTAAAATCAGTACAGATGCATCCCACTGGAAAGCCACCAAAAACTTGCTTAAGGAGTTTATTGACAATAAGTATTCTAAATAGATGCTATTGTAATACTTCTCTTCAAACCCTTCAGAGATTTTAATCTTTACCAAAGCATGGATTTAGGATTATTTGTTGATGTTCTTATTATAAAGATTACAATTGACATACATAATTTTATTTCCATCATTTTGATAAAATATGCTGGAAGTTACAGTTCTCTTATGTTTTAAAAATTATTTACTTTTGAAGCAAGATGTGCTGTGTCAGATTTTACCACAGTCAGTTGCACAGTAAGTTGCAAGTTGTTCAATACACAGGAATTTTTACTTCCAGCTATGAAGTATGTCTTCATAATCCTAAAGCCTTTCTATACAGAAATCCAGTTTCACCAAATACTTATGAAGGCAATGTTAAGAGCATTCATACAAAATTTGCATGTAATTTTTGTGGGTATATTTTTAAAATAGATATACTTGTATTATTTGTTCCCAATGTAAATAGCCTAAAAACAAATTAGACTTTTCATTTGCCATTTTGTTGTTGTTCTACAAGCTGGGTTTTATTTTCAAGAACATCTGTATTTTTTATCCAGTGTGTATGTATACAAATACAAACATTTGTCTCAGCAGAGATGATTTTAGTGCCTTTGAAAATGTAACTTTAACAGTGAAAAAAATACCCCTCTAAATGAAGTTATATTAGTAAAAAAATTATATTTTCTTGACTCATGAGCACAATAAATCAACTAATATGAGTTAAGAATATACTTTTCACAGTAGAAAAAGCTTTTCCATCTGGTATACTGTTCATCACAAAAAATAAGTTTACATGAATAAATTTTTATATTTATCATCTTACGTTTAGTTTTCTATTACTACACACAGAGGTCTCTGAGATATGTAATTAGCTTAATATAGATTTTAAAGTATTTAAGAGCTGCTTAAGTTCTCCCTTGAAATACAAGTATTTATCTAAATAAATCTCATACAAAATTCTTTTTTTTTTTTTGAGAAGAACCTGTAAGTGTAACCCTCTAAATATAGAGAGCAAGCTAACCAATGTAGAGCAATGATCAGCAAATCATCAATCAGCAAACTCTGGAAACTCTCTTATTCTCCTAAAACAATGAATAAAATGAGAAAAATATTTTTTCTAAATATCTCATCTTTTCCCCATCTGCTTAATAAAGAATGCCCTCTGATTCTGGATTGCTAATATCTTTAAAATGTAATAAAGATACTTCATTATGATGCTTAACAGAGATGAAGTCTGTTGACAGGCCCAAGATACCATTTACATAAGTGTTCAGGCAAATTGAAGGCAACATCTAATCTAACATGCAGAGGATCAACAAGAATTAAACATGCATTTAAAAAGCACTCTAGATATCATACTTCCTCCATGGAAAATATCTCCTAAAAGCTGCAATATATTGCACATTCCAAAATGCAAGCATAGTACAATTTCTTCTTTTTTTTGCCTTTTTAAAATTTTATAATGGATATATTTGAAAACATAATGCCTTAATGATGAAATTATCTGAATCACAACATTTAAAAAAATCATAAAAATGCCAATATCATACCCCAAAAGTGAAAATTTGGACCCTTTTTTTATTTGTAATTTGTTTGGTACCATTTTCTTCTAATTTTGCTGAAATTATTTAAAACATCCGCAATGACTTCCAAGCTGCTGCAGACCTTCTGAAAACCTAGACTGAAAGATATTGTTTGCTGGTAACTTCAGATCATCTTTACTGTTGTTTTTATGAGGTTTTCTTCTAAAGATGAAACATCTGAATCAATTGTCAGAATCAATGTATATTAAAGGTGAACATTTCCATCGGGCTCTCAAAGACACTTCAAAGGACCAAAATATTCATATATATAACTGCTGAAGTTTGTCACTTCAGCATTTATCATTGCTATTCATCCGAACAATTTTGTTGCATTCAGTCAGTGCTTCAAAGGGTCGTACCAGGTTGTTCCATAAAGGCTTTAGGCCAGTGTTATGTCAAACATAGCTTTCAACACATGCCCATCAGTTTCGATGAAGGAGAGGAGACAAGATGAGATGAAGGGTGGGAGAATATCAAGTGTTGATCAGCTTCACTTCAGAGCCACTTATATCATGCGCTATTCTTTTTGTCATTATGGCCTGGGAGCTAGTTGGATACAGCTCTTCGGGGTGCATGTTCTAAAGGGGAAATTCACAGACATCATATATCTACCCTGTTTGCAAACAAGGTCAATTCACAAATCCAAAAAGAAACCTGGTCTTTATTTTTTTAACATATCTCCAAATTAATCAAATCTCTCTACAAGCCAGAATATGTCTCCAGTGCCTCACCACGTTTGTATTCATCTACATGATTGATGCTGTAAAGGAAATCAAGCTTACACACATTCTCACTTAGAGATGTTTGCTCTACAGTTCTGACAAGAGAAAACTACAGTGAAAAGTACATAGAAAAGTACAGTATGCTTACTGTAGTAAAGTAGCATAAATGTGTTTCTTGAGTGAGGGAGTTTGGGTAGTTTGGGAGTTTCCTCTGATTTGGATTGAGAGAAGAAATTCTCATACACAGACACTCCAACTCCCCAAAAAATCCACCCTCCTTGTAAAGAGAGAAGGGAGAATAAGAGAAATAATGTCTAGCAGCTCTACCTAAAAAAATGTCTATTAAGACATTAACAATTGTTAGACATTAAAATGTCTACTAGACATTAACAATTGTTATTGTCTAGTTTCTCAACAGAAACAACTGGAAAAGTCATATGTAGAAGATTTTGGTCTTCTCTCTCAAAAAAAAAAGTGATGAAAATGCAGTTATGTCATACAAGGCCCTTTCCCATTCTCATCCCTAAGAAGCAGATTGCATAGCTCACACATTCTTCAGCAACAGAATATAGATATCATAGAAGTGAAAGAGACTTGTGATTTCACTAGACTGGTGTAGGACAGCACAAGTAGCAGGATTTTAAAAACTTTTTCACAGTTAAATTTTGCATATGAACATAATTTCATCCAAACTTAATTTTTATACCAAAATCACTTTGTAAGGATTCATCTAATATGACTTTTGCAGTCAACGGTGGGTGGAAGTGTTTGTATCTGATATAAAATGATAGTATGCCCTCTTTAGAGAAAACAGATGTAAGTAAGTATTTTAAGGCATAATCCATCTGATCTATTTTAGATATTCACTTTATTGTGAACTGACTTAGACTCTAGAATTACCTATGTATCTCCACTGACTACAAAGAGAGTCTAAACTTTTCTATTTTTTGTGACCATCCATAATGGATATCTAGCTTTTTTCTTTTTTTTTTCATATGGATTACTTTTTTTTCTGTCTTCTGGGGTGTTATAACTGATATGTATCAAAAAGTAAGTAATATTTAAGAATTCAGATTCTAAGTTATTTTTTCCCTTTTAGGCAATTCACAGATCTAAATACATTATGGATCTTAGACTAAGAAGTTATAAATGACTAAGTATAGACTAAATGATTTTTAGGCAGGATAAGTGATAGAACTATAATTTGCATTTTGATTACCTTTCCCAGAAGAACCTGAAATGAAGAAGCAAGATTGTCACAGTCTCTGCAAGGTGCATGTGAAGCACACTGCTTGATGTAAAGAGAACAAGTGAATAAAGTGAAATGGAGGGCAGAGCCATGAGGTCCCAAACTATGTGATATTAATACCATGAAACATTACATAGTGGCTACTGGATTAGGGTGGAATACACTTCAAGTGCTCTGTGCTAGTAATCTGCAGTCCTTTTTATTTCCTAAATCAGGAATGATGCACCCGTTGATACTATGAATGGGATGACTATCTCGATGGTCAACTAGATCCAAACTTCTAAAAGTTCAGCGGGGTTAACGCACTTCTGGAAAGAACACCCTGGGTAATTTGCTCTTTTAGGAGTGAAGAGTTCTGACCCCAAGCCAGTAAAGCATTTAAGCAATTGAATGACCACAAGCATGTGCATAGTCTTCCCCGAGTGCAGTACCATTCATCTAGCTCAAAACAGGAGACTGACTGCTGTATCAGGATTTTAGGCCAAAATACAAATCCCTTAGCACACAGTCAGTGTTGGTTCTTGTATTATACCAATACTACAAGAAGAGTTATACTAAATTCATCCACATATTTGTCTTACATTAGTTTTGAAAAAGAATTCAACTTTTACTTTTCAAAAAAATCACCTGAACATGTAACATCAAAAACCATAAAATTGTGCAAACATCAATTTACAGTCACATTAGTTTCACAGTATTTTATACCAAAGTTTTAAAAAGTGTAAACATTTAAGTATTATGTACTCCTTTTTTAAAACAGCATAGTATTCATTTTTAAAAAGAGCTTTAAAATAAATAATTATATTTCAAGAGATTCAGAAAAGGCACCAGTTCAGTAATTAATATGGGGGTCTTTCTTGTTTGCATTAGACCACCAGTACAGATCTTCAAGGTTTGATTTGTACTGGTTTCTTCCGATTAGTTTACGCATCACTCTTGCATAGATCTATCACTGTATAAATATGTGATTGAGATGTGCAACTGAAATATCTAACTTTGTGGCAGATGCTGGTCTATGTGATCTTTTGTAACTGAAGGGTTCTTTTATCATTTGAGCTTTTGGGTTTGTATTTCTCATCTGCTCTTTTCTGCCAGCTTAAGGGAGATTTTAAATCAAAACCTAATTAGACTACATATGCTGTTTAGGAAAAAGTTCTTAGGAAAGTAATGATTCATATAGGCTTTGATATTTCCAGATAACATCTAAGAAGGAATGTGGTTTTAATTGTTTTAAATAACTTCCAATCATCCTCTTACTCAAATAAAAGTAGTTGAGCACAGTTCTTTGATCAAAAAAAAATTCTTCAGTAACAGAAATACCAACTCTATATTCCTATCAACTATACCATCTATGCTTAATGATGAAAGCCTTTATTGACACACATTTTTAAACTAAGTAGTATTATAATTCAGCTATTCTATGACATATTTTTGATACCAATACCATAATCCTTAAATCAGAAGTTATCAAATTACATTTAATTCCTGAAAAACAAAAATCTATGTGTACATGTTGAACACCTAGGATGTCAGCCAAAGGATGTTTGCTTTTTAGCAATGTTGACATAAGAAGAGTTGGTATCTTTTTATTTTTCCTCTTTGATATTCTATGAGGGAAAATGAAGTATTTTAATGTTATTATAATACACTTACCTTCATTATAAATTTCAATATTTTAACTAGTGCTAAGAAAGTCCACATTTTAAACACTCTCAACTTGCACTAGGTTAAGGAAACCTGTGTCAAAAATGATGACTGGGATCCTGTTCAAACATTAATAAACACATTTGCCAGGAAAGCCCTTCTGACACTTACGCACAAAGACGTAAGCTCTATCTTTAAAAAAAAAAAAAGAAAGAGAAAAGAAAAATATTAAAAACCTTTTCATTTTTATGTCCTACTTAGTTATTTGACCCAGTTCTTAATCAGAAGTAGCCAGAATTTTCTTTTATTCCACAGAGCAATTGCGTGCGGCCTTAAGAATAAAAGCTCGAGTATTTCCCCTGATAGAAGGCTGACAAGCCCTAATGAGGAACTGTGTCTTCCAACGTCAAGCCAATACAGTTTCTGTTAATTGTCTGAATACTGTGCTGTGACACACTGCATATAAAAAAGATTTTCTGGAAACCAAGAAATTATAGATATTGCCAAGAAAAATCCCTGCAAATATAACCACAAATTTATAATAGGCAATAGCAAGATTTCATAAACTTTTTTTTAAAAATCTGAATTAAATTCCAAACAGAAAAACAGAAACGTAGATCCAGATTTTCAGTTACTCTGCTACTTTAGTGATACAATAAAGCTACAGCAATTTGTTTTGCCATCTAGCTGAATATGTAATACATTCAAATATTTCTCTTATGTTTACTGTGTAGCCATAACTAATATGTGACTACCAAGACAAAGAAACAATATATAGAGACATCAGACTTTAAGAAGAGTTTATAAGAAATAAGTTGAAGATGGATTTATAGTGAGACAACACTGATATCCCAAGCTTCTAAACAACACATAAAGTCTACTAACATACAAACAATATAAAAGCCATATGCATATTCATTGATACCATCAAAAATAGTTGTTTCCTAATGTTAAAAATTGTCAGCATTTTCCACAAAATTTTCAAAAACCCCAATGCAAATCAACAAAAGTTTAATAGTAAGACCTTAATTACAGGACAGCACTCTTAAAAATAAATAAATGAATAAATAAAAAAATAAGAAGACTGAGTATACTTATATATTAAAACTAAAACTCAACACATGGAATAGCTAAATGTGATCTATAAGTCAAACAACTCCAGTCTACAAACTTCTGCAATGTAAAGAAATTAATTTAAAATATTCTTCAGATACAGGAGACATGTAGTGGAAGACTACATATTTTGAAAGTATAGTTCACCTTCTTCTGGTTTCAGATAAAAGAATGAAAGCATAAAGTCTGAGGTTGATACTTGTGCATCAAAGGCATTTTTGATGTTTACTATTTGTTATCACCAATAGTACTTTCTGGAAAGGCGTAGCTTGCTGAAAAACCCACCATGATCTTTACACTTTACTGTGAGAACTGACTGTGTTGAGGATGGTGTATGGTGGTTGGGAGAGTTGGGGAAGGGAGAAGCAACACCCGATTGCAAGTTAATGCTTGACTGTTATTCAGTGTAAATGTCATTAATTTTTATCATCAGCTATAATTGGTACACTGGATGAAAATCTTCTTCTGTGAAAAAAGCCGCCCTCCGAGAGTGCTAAAGACATCTTAAATACAAATAGACTAGTTAACAAGACTTTCACTGTATTGAGCCAAGGCTTACATACATGATTATTGAGTAAAGGCAGTATTTTAAACACTTTGTTTAAAAGAAAAAGCAGGTTACCACATAAACCATGACACTCACCAAATAATGTGTACCTAAACCACACAGCTAGATGTCAAGTTATTTTCTATTCTGATTCTTTACCTAAGAATTAGCTAAATAGCCAACATGCAAAAAATTAATATTTGCATACACACACAAAAAAAGAATGTCCTGATTGAGTTTTATAAATGAAATAGATATAAAAACACCAGAAAGCCCAGCAAAATACTGCAATAGTTACAAAGTATTCGAGTTTCAAGTTTCACCTCTACACTCTTCAGGGCAGCCCATGCACAAGCACATGAACGCACACGTCAGACCCGCTGGACGTGCTATCCACTTGGCTCTCTCAGCCACCCGCACCAACCAAAATGCTCCAGAGGGACCCAGAAGCACCAAATCAGGGCACGGGAGCAGAGAGAGGCATCGCCTCTGCCTGGCCACCGGCTGTGTGCGCGCTGTCTTGCAGCACCTTGGACAGCGGTCTCCTGGCCCTCCTCTGGGCGCAGCGCAGACCAGCTCAGCTCAGTTCAGTTCAGTTCAGCTCAGCTCAGCTCAGCCCAGCTCGGCCCAGCTCAGCTCAGCTCAGCCCAGCTCAGCCCAACCCAGCCCCGCGGCTCGCCCCACTGCGCTCCGCACCCGCACTGGGTGGGCAACTGCGCTGCCCACCAGATTCCCCGGAGAGAGGGAAAACAGACTAAGCTGCACCTATGGGTTGGGTTTTTTCCTTTCCACTTCTGAAATATCTTTCATTTTTAACACAGATTGGTTGGCCAAATTCTCAAAACATAAAGCAATATCATCTGGCACTCAGAACTGCAGAAATGTAGGTCGCTGGCACTTGTCTAGTTCATTTAAGTTTCACACGATCATCTTAATGTCAACAACTTTTTCTCTATCATTAAAAAAGTATTTTTCCTCTTCGGGTGTGCGAAAGGAAAATCGTTATACAGCACAAATTTGCTGTTCTGTTCATTTTCAACACCTTTTACACCCTGATATTCTGTACAACAACTGAGCACTTTGTGGTAAAGTTCAGTCAAACTAAACTGTGATACAAAAAAATCTCTTTAAGCATGTAGATGCTGATCGTTTGGCAGCATGGAATAGCAGGTCAATTTCTAATTATAGAGCTACTGAAATGACAAAGATTTCCTTACAACGATAGATATCTATTTACATTTGATACCCTTTTTTACTTACCCAATTCATGCTGGAAATAAAAAATGTTTACATTATCAGTAACTGAGTACATAGCATATAAACAATGAGTGTGTAAACACACAGTTTGCAATCTAAAAACAGTGGAGTCAACATTTCTGGTGAGTCTACCTTACTTTTGTCAGGTTTGGAAATAAAAAGTAAATACAGCAACTTTCCTACTTTATCCAATTAGATAGCAGGTCATTTAAGCTTCTGGAGTGACTGTGGATCCATTTTTGTGGCAAATATATGTGCAAATTATACTAAGTTATGGGTGAATGGGATTTTTTAGGCTTAGGCTGTCACCATGAAATGATTTCAGAAGGCCTTGCTGAAGTTACAGAGCACAGAGGTACTGCCAGGCCTCCTAGTCACAGCAGTGATGCGCATGCATTATTGTGTTCCACTGCTAAAGCAGAATTTGGTTCACACTCGTTAGTGCTACAGTAGTTGACATAATCTAGGGGCACAAATATTCAGGGCACAAATATTCACCTCCTAACAAGTACTCAAATGGGGGAAAAAAGCATGCAGTTAGCTATTTTAGGCAACTCTTTTCTTCTGTCTTGTCTTGAGAAATAGGCCAACTAATCTTGTGCAAAAGTAAAGAGAAGGCAACAACTACAAGAGCCAAAGTGGACCCTCTGCCTTCTAGCAAAGGAGAAGAAAAACCTCTGGACCTCTTTGAACCGTCACCAGTGCCACCAAAGGAAACAGTCGTGGCTTACCAAAACTCTGTCACCATCACTTCCCAATCGAGGGCCACTGCGGTGCCCGTCAACAGACACTTTTGTCCTCCAGCTTTCCCCAGCTCTGTAGATTTTGGCAGAGCGCCTGAAAACACTGTCCCGCTCCCGAGGAGGCTCGGCGCCGCACGGCTCTGCTGCTGTCCGGCACCGCAGCCTCGGGGCCAAGAGCCCGACGGAACCTACCCGGAGGCTCCGGTGCGCGCCCCTGGCCGCCGCGGGGAACGAATCGCCCGTCCCCGGGGCACCGCGGCCGCCTGACACCCGAGAGCCGGGGACAGAGCGGCTCCGTCGGGCAGCCCCGACCCTTGTCGCGGCTCCGAGCCCCGCTCATTGTCATGCAGACCCTGTCTCTGCCTGCCGCCAAGTCGCATCCCAGCCCGCTGGAAGCCGGCAGCCGAGCCGGAGCCAATCGCATATTCATGAGGAGGGGGAAATCCAGCTCTACGCTCCCAGAGGACCGAGGATCACTTCTTTTTGCGTTTTCTCAAGCTTCCCCCTCGCTCTTCCTCTCCTTTAATAATGCGCTAAGAGGGGCATCCCGGCCGATACCCTCCGCAGCACCGCCTGCACCGTGAGAACCGCGGCCGCCGGCGCCAGGGGCAGAGACCGAAGCAGGCACAACAAGGTCCACGGCAGCCACAACAGCCGAGGGAGGCACGCCAGCCCGACAGCCAGGGACAGGAAACACAGCAGGGGCTCCTACCTTACAATCCTCAGGACACGATTTCACCGAGTACTCATCCGACTGTAAATATTTCTGGAGCATAACCTCAAACTCTTCGTATTTCTCCTGAGCGTGCTGGTCGTAGCGCTGGTAAGCCTGGACGCACTGGCTGCAGGAGCCTTCCCCCCTCAGCACCACATCCAGACTGCAGTTCAAAGTGTCCGGATTGGACAACCCGGCGAACAACTCCCAAAGTGTGTAGGAATTACAAAAGGAAAGGTAAAAATCCGTCAGGTCCCAGCCGGGCGCCGGGCTCTGCCCCGTGCCCCGCGGCAGCCCCGACCCCCCTCGCCGCCGGCACACCGCCTCCGCGTCGCCCACGCTGAAGCACTGCCCGGACGAGGAGCCCGGGGGGGGGCACGTCTCGAGGGCCCTGGCGGTGGAGTTCCCCAGGAAAGCAGCCTTGCCGTGCCGGGGCTCGGTGCCGTTGGTGCGGCTGCCGCGGGTGCCGCCGCCGCTGCTGCCGGGGGAGGGCGGGAGGGAGGGCGAGGTGGGGGCGAGGAGCCGGGGCGCGGGGGGCGCCGGCTCCCCCATGCCCGCCAGCAGCTCCGGCTCCGCGGGCTCCGGCTTCTCGGGTGGCGGCTGCTCCTTCTCTCCGGTCCCCGTGAATTTGGCCTCGGCGCAGAACCACAAGTGATCAGAGAGCAGGACCGTGAAAAACAAGAGCGATGCCAGGGACAGTCGCCATTTCTGAGCCCTCTCTGAATCCGTGAAGGGTTTCTCGTTCTCCCGGGGTGCGAACCAGATTTTTAAGCCGTCATCATACTGCCGACTACACATCCAAGCACCCCTGGTCATATTTTGGGAACGCACAGCCCTGGCCGACTCCACCGTGAGGGCTCCTTTGCCAGTGTCACCACAATATGCATTGACTTAAAAGATTGGGGGGATTTTCTTGCCTGCCTTCCCTTCTCTCGCTCGCTTGCTCTCCCTCTCTCCCTCTTCCACTCTCCCCCGTCTCTCTTTCTTCCTCTTTTTTCTTTCTTTCTCTTTTTCTTTCTTTCTTCTTTCTTCTTTTTCTTCCTCCGAGATATTGTTGGTTTTCGCCGGTGGCTCTGCCTTGGTCTCACCACACGAAACAGCCCCGGTCCATCCAACGCGGAGTGCCGTGGAGAAGATAAGAGCAATAACGCAGAGAGAGGAGGAGGAGGGAGAGGAGATGGTGGTGGTGGTGGTGGTGGTGGTAGTGGTGGTGGTGGTGGTAGTGGTGGTGATAGTTGGTGGTGGCGGGGCTGCGCGACTGGTCCTTTCCCCCTCTCACCCAGGCATGGTCAGATCGCAGCTCCCCATCTCCCTCCTGAGAAAAGCCCACTGCCCCCGGACAACCGCATGCCGCGTCCCCCGCTGCCGACGGACGGCTACGGGAGGGCTCCTCGCCTCCTCTTCCTCCCTGCCGCCGCTGCTCCTCTTCCTCAGCCCCGAGCCGCGGCACAGATGCCCGCACCGCTGTCTCAGTCTCTTTCTTCTCTCCCCGCTCCGCTCTAACTGGAGAGACGCTGCTGCAGGGCTCCCGGAGCGCTGCCGAGGATGCTGAAGAGGAGGAGGAGGAAGAGGAAGAGGAGGAGGAGGCTGCCGGGGCCGCCGCCGCTGCTGGTGACAATGGGCTGCGGCTGCCGCCGCTGCTGCCGCCGGGCGCGGTGTCCCCGGGCGCACGGGGCGGAACTGCCTGGCTGGGGGCCCCCGATGGGCACAGGCATCTTGGGCCCCTGGGCTAAGTTGCCGCCATCTTCGTCCTGGAGAAACACTTTTTTGGGGGGAGCTCTGCCTTTTGCGTCATCTCCTCCCGCGCCGAGATCGCTCTATCCTGGCGCATTGGCAGCAGCAGCAACTCTGCCTCCTCCTGCCTGAGGAGGAGGAGGTGGGAGATGCACTGGGGACCACATGGCCCCTCCAAAGGGCTTCCTCAATGCAACTCTTTCTACTCATCTCACCGAAGGGACTACTCAGTACCGCTGTCCAGCTGTCTCTCCTTCAGGGTCTCCTTCCCTCTGTGGCCACGGAACACCATGTCCACACAGGATGGTGGCTGGAGACATCTGTTTCTGTGTCTGTCCTTGTCGTAGCAAATCACAAATGGCATATGAAACTCCAGGCTCTGCATCTTGGCCAGTTTTGGCCACACAGTAAAACGCCTGAACACAGTTTCCTGTCTCTCAGTCAGAGGGCTGTAAAGCAAAATGACCATAAACCCCAAGCTGTTTCCCCAAGAGAAGTTTTGCAAAACCCTGGTTCAGCCCATGAGCTGGGTAAATACTACCTGTCTGTGTGTTTCCCTGTTTAGATATCATTGCTTAGAGAGAAGGACAGAGGGGCCAGGCTTAGCTCTCCTTCTAAGGTGATGATCTCCACTTGGACCCACAGCAGAGATCCAAACATCTTCTGTCTCCAACCATCAAGGTCTCTTGCTTAAATAAACATACTGTTTAGACACTCCTAAGTGTCTCTCACTTCTTTCATCTGGCTCACTTATGCACCTTAATGTAACGGCAACAGAAAAACTTGGATCCCACACAAGACAGGAGAAGGTGCCAGCTAGAGGTTGAACATTAACAGATGAACACCTGGTGTTCACCTTGAGACATCAGGTATGCTGTCTGGCCATAGGATAACCAATATGTGTATTTTCATTTCTCCATTGGACTGGCGGAAGGTTTAGGACCCATACTTTTCCTTATTCCAGAGGTTTTCTCTATCCTGAGGGACTGATAATGGCCCTTGAAAAAGATGTACAATGTACCACAAAAGGTGGCTTTGCCCCAATTTTTGGTTAAAGAAAGCCTTTTTTCTTAACACACATGGTCTATAAACTAATACAACTTGCTGGTGGTTCTTGAATTCAGCTTTAAAGAGTGTAGTGGAAAAAGACCTGAGACTAAACCATATCAGAGGAGAACAAAATTTGTACTTTATCTGACTGTAGCTATCATTAAGAGAGGGGTAATCTTACCAAGGAATGTGCTGGAATTTCTGTCACATTGAGCAGTAAATCAAGGCTGGATGTCTTTCAAAAAGAGATGGCAAACCTCGAACAGAAGATGCAGACCTGAGGTACGAATTGCTGAGCGAGGTTCTATGCCCTGTGTTATGCTGGGGGTCAAAGCACATTATCATAATGGTCTCATCTGGCCTTACAAGATCTGTGAGTCAAATACTACAGCAAGCAGAAGTTATCTGTGGATGTTATTTTGATAGGCTATTTAAAGACACAGAATTAAGTGTTAATATTGTAAGGAAAGGTCTATGGTACTCAAATCAGAATGCATCTTTGCAATTTTCAGTCAACCAGCTCACACCGTCTGTTAATGGTACATTATTAATTTTGGTCTTGGAGCTTTGATTGAAATGATTTGACGTACTGGATCTTGTACTGAATCTGCGTTTTTGTAATGCTTTGTGTTTCAGGACAAGACTGTGACCAAGTTTTTAAAAAGCATTCAGGACAACTTTACTACTCTAAAATATAACGTCATTTATTTAATTACCTTTTGCTAGTTTGATTATGTATTTCTTGTTAGAATAAAGGGACTGAAGCAGAAATACAGGACAAAAACAAACAAACAAACAAACAAAACAAAAAACCAAAAGCAAAATAACCACAACCAAACAAACAGAAAAACCAAACCAAAATCAACTGGAATAAGCAACAGGTTGCTGACATCATGCCTGAGATTTTCAAAATGTGCTCTATTAAGATATGTGGCAGTGACTGCATAATTATTCTGTGTTTGACAAACTTGAGGTGAAGAAAGTTGGTTTTGGAGTCTACACCAGGCAAACAGGCCTAATTTGTATATCTTTCTTTTTTTTTTTTTTTTCTTAATAAATGTTGTTTCCCTTTTGTCCTGTTGGGAAAATGAGAGGATAATAGGCAATTTTGCAATCCACAATGAAATTATAGAAGTTCTTTATCTCCATAGGGGAACTTGGAGAATTGGTAATGAAAACTTGCTGGTATTCAGACCTCCTTTGAAACTTAGTATAAAAATGAATTCCTAAGTCTTTGCTCCTCGGTTTACACTTGTCTAAGATCAAAGCGACATACTTGAAGTCTGTATGCTAGGATGGTTTAGATAAACTTGGCTTCTCAAAAAAAATCCATTTTCACGTCATGTAATATTTTCACACATTTCCCAACTTTTGTCTGGAAAAATAGAGTGAGAGTTCTTTTTCAACACCTAGAAATAAACTATAATAAGACATTTGGTATTTCCAAAATGAGCATGTCCTTGCTTTTCCAGTGACAGTTTTCTCTAACAGAGACTGTGTCACGCAGAACTGTTGTTTCGCATCTTGTGTTTCCCCCAATGCCCCATTCCCTCTCCACCTAGCGCGGTGAATAACTCGCAACTTATTTGCAGTAGCTGCTTCCTGATGGATCTGAACAGATGCAGTTCAGTTCTCTGGTGCCCCTTAGTGTTAGGTCTCGGAGCTCAAGGGAAAAAATAAGGCTGTAAAATAATGTCTGAAAATCCAGAAGCTGTATACGGTGAAGGAAAGAATCTGAAGCATACACTGTAGCTGCCTTCTCTCGAAGTCCCTTCAAAATTTTGTGACCATAAATCTGATCTAAGTGACAGGACGTTATTTGAAATAGCTTAATGAATTCTATGAATGGGAAGAAAAGTAAAAAACTTGCCTCAAAAATATTGCTACAGAAGTATGTATTCATGATTCTTCCTAAATAACTACAGTAGTGCCAAATACTTCACTTTGAAATTGCATTTTTTACTGGGAATATTTATTACTTGTGTTTCAAAGCTTGGCAAGTGTGAGGAACTCATGGAATTCTGTCTTCTTAGCTGGTGGAGTCACCAGATGTTCCACAGATGGATCTCCCTTAAGTAATGTAGTTCAATGTCATCTCTTCCACACTGTGCTTTAATCAATAAAATCAGGGCTGGTGTTCTTTAATTCTTTGACTCATAATATGTAAGACAACTGATTTATCAAACAATAAAGACAAAGTCTAATAGGATGAGCCTGCACAAATTCAAGATACTTGAAGCTATTGTTTAACCTACATAACCATGTGTTTTCTCTGTGAAAATACTTTAGCTTAACAAGCAGAAATATTTATTGAAGTAACATGTTAATGTTAATAAACACTTGTCAGAATAGAAGGCTTTGCTGTTTCAAAGTAAATGTTCTTATATTTTTGCCTAATATCATGCAAACAGTAATTTCCTGCATAATTATCTTGCTTTACTTTGTTGATTACAAAATTGGAACATCAAAAGAGCAGTATATAGGTCTTTCAGATGATTTTAAGAGGTTTGAAAGCCATATCTTGTCTTTGTAATGTATATTCTTTATATAAGAAAAAAAAAATTTTGTAATTGCTAAGCAGAATTCCTTTTGGTAAAAGGCAGGTTATTTTTAAGAGAGTAGATTTCATTTTATTTTTGGCTTGATTGGTTCTACTGATAGGAGCAATTGTTGCAATAATTATTAACAGAAATACTCAGTCAAACCTTTGCACTGGAGGCTCATCCACCACTTTTAATACCAAGCAAACATAATCAAGCCCTTTACTAGTACCTCCTAGTGATTTTTTAACAGTTTAAGCTATTTGTCTTCGATAGGAATATCTATACATTGTTTGTAGGCAAAATGATATGTCATTTATGTGGTTTAACATCCTCAGAGTTGTTTAGTTTTTGTTTTATTTCAACATCTTACAACAAATTTTGGGTATTATATTACGCATTACATGGGAAGTGGATCAGAGATTTAATTATCTCAATCCATTTGATAAGAATAATATCCATTATGGTTGTAAGATGCAAAGAATTTAAGAATAATGAAGAATTAATTCGTTTTCTCATCACATTCCTAATGTCTTGGTTTCCTATTCAGTATTTTTCAGAAAGCTGAATTTTTTGAGAAAATTTCACGCATCTGGGCCTGATTGCTCCAGAGCAATAGGAAATTTATGTTAATGTTATCAGAAGCTCCTAATCCTTGTTCAAACAGCCTTAATGCAGATTTTAAGATTCTTCCATTCTCCTTTGTTCCCACTTTCCACATTACTGTAAATTTTGTCTCTTTGGCTTGATTTTTTTTAAGCTTTTCTTACCAAATTAGAGGATTAACTATCACCCAGTAAGTTAAAAAAGTTTGTCCAAATGGATTTTAAAAGGCTGTGCAGTACAAACTTCAAAGATACTGATGTCATTGGTTGAATTATCTTTCAGATGTTTTCTTGATATCCTATGAGACTTTTTGTTAGAGAATGAGAACGTATTTTTGTTTGTTGACATTTTCAGCCATGGAACAATGAATGGATAGCGTAGGGAGTCTGATAATGTCTTCCAAAAATTGTAGGTCATCTTTATCATGACATTGTTATAATGAGGGCTCAGCCATAATATTACATCCAGTGGGTATATTTGGGCATGATCTGAAGTGAACTGAAGCTGTTCTTCATTAACTGAAGCCATCAAGAAAGTGAAATATAACTTTTGCACATGACTGCAGCAGAGAGAAGATAATATAAATGTCTCACACAAATTAGCCTATGCCTGTTAGAGTAAGGTCTGATCCAAAATATGCTGAGATCAGGGGAAAGATTGCAACGGGTTTTTAAACCAAGCATGTAGAAAGAAAACAGACAGAAGAATAAAGATTCCCCCATATGGAAATGGAAGGAAAAGGACTGAAAGCACCACCAAAAGGTAGATTATGGCTTTTAAAATATTTTTCTTTGTTTCCCTCTCTTACTAATTGCATACATTTGCAGTTTTCTAATAAATGTAATAGCCTGACCACATGATTATGCTTTTACAGACATCAAAGACATCTTTTTTGTCTTTTCTCCTTGGTTACCTTATAGGTATCCTGGCTTTTCCTTGTGTCAAAATTCAACTCACAGGAAGGAGATAATACTTTTTCTTAGAAATACTCTTTTATAATCTTTTTTCTTTAATAAGAATATCTGTGCACTGTGTAGAAAGTCTTAGGTTTTGGTTGATCAGTCAAATAGTTTTCCTTTGGTCTCTCTTACTCTCACGGAAAGAAAAAAAGTACTTTTAGAGATAACCTCACTGTTTCATTCATATTCTGGTTTCCTCCTTAAGCATATTACTTTAGATTGTTTTGTATCAGCCTGAGTTACAATGCCTGCATTAGGTAGGTTTTATTTTCTGATGTACTGATATGATGTTGCTATTCCAGAATTCACCCTAACTTGAATTTGTAGCCCCATGTTCATGCATGTCTGTGGTATGAAGGATGTGGAAAAGAGAAAGAACTAATTTAGAAATAATGTATGCCAGCAAGTAAACTTCTCCCTGTTTTTCACCCCACATTTTATTCCACATTCCTTGGAAATACGCCATCCTAGAAAACTCTTTTCAGATTGACCATATGAAAGTTTGGTAATATTTTTATGTTTCAAGCACTCATGGCTGCAGTGCAAATTTTAAATGCATGACAGTGTGAGCAAGCAGGAAATGTTCCTACATATGAGGGTTTCTTGTTTGACCAGAAGAAATATCCCTTCTACTAAAACATACGTAGTTATCTGTAGATTTGATATAGAGCTTGAATATATAGGTTGAATAATGATCATTGTAAAACATATATATATATATATGTCTCCTAAAAATATAAACAATTTCAGCATTTTTCATTTCATTTAGCTTTAGCTATGTAGGCTTAAGCATGCAGTCATGATGCCTTAGGATTTTAGCTTTTATATTTTAATATATTTGTAATCCTGCAATTCTTTAGTGTATAACTCTGAACTCCACATAGAGTGTTAGCAACTGCTTTTCCCATTTTGGTCAGACACAACAATTCCTCTCTAGGCCTGAGAATCAAGGACACCTTACTGTTTCAGGCCCTGAGAAATGTCAACAGCAGTGAGTTGGAGTGGAGCAAACTAAGAGAATGGGACTCCACCACCTGAAGCTGTAATTGGACAATTAACCTCTGATATGCAAATGGACAAAATTGATATCTGTCTGAAAAACGTGTGACTCTGTCCATCTTGGGTGTAGTCTCTGTGAGACTCCTGCACTGCCCAAGGTGTACCCTGCGAAGGCCTTTCAATAAATACCTACCCTTTATCCTTTCCCTCTCTACAGCCTCTGTTCCAGGTCAGCCTCTACAAGGCATCAGTCGAAGCTTATCCTTTCACCATGTTATTAGTAAGAATATACAGCTACCTGCAGAACACAGCTCATTCCATCCTTAAGTAGGTTCCTAAGACAGGCACTCTTGTATGGCAAGCCATCTTCCATCATCTCTTTACACTGAATATGCAGGAAATGTCCCTGATTAACTTTGCATTGTTGCTTATCTGAGCCGGTTTTGGCTGAGATTAATGTTCTTCAGAGTAGCTGGCACCGAGGTATGTTTTGGATTTGTGCTGGAGACAGTGGTGATAACACAGGGACAGTTTTGTTATTCCTGCAAAGTGCTGGCACATCATCAAGACCTCTCACCCCACTCAGTCAACAAGGAGGCTGGGGCTTCACAAGGAGCTGGGAGGGGTCACAACCAGGACAGCTGACTCCAACTGACCACAGGGATATCCCAGACTATATGATGTCTTGCTCAGCATATAAAGCTGGGGGAAGAAGGAAAGCAGGAATGTTCAGAGTGATGGTGTTTGTCTTCCCAAGTCATTGTTGTGTGCGTGGCTTTTGCTTTACCTACTAAATTGTCTTTTTCTCAGCCCAGGAGTTTTCTCACTTTTACCCTCCTGATTCTCTCCATCACCCCACAGGAGAGGAGTGAGCTGCGTGGGGCTGAGTCGCTGGGTGGGGTTTGAACATGATACTATTGCACCCGGCCTGTAATATTTAAAAGAACAGAAATTTTAAATTATTCAGCAAAATTTCTGGCTCTGTCTTGGTGTTCTGCAAAAGATTCTTCCTGAAGAAAAAACTGCAGATGAGTGTTGAAGTGCATATTTGACACGTTTTATATCTTTTGTTTCTAGTTTTGGTTACTAGTAAAGCAGACATGAATGAACCATACATTGACAGTCATTATTTTTGGAGCCAGGTCATATCCTTTTCCATCAAAATGTAATATCCTGCCTTCTGCCAACTGGCTGCAATGCCATCTGCCAGGAAGAGAGAGATAGGGTGGGTTTTTTCAGTCTGCCTTCCAGGGTTATTCCTGTGAAGAAGGCATGTGACTCAAGTTATAGGATGACTCAAGCTCTTGTGGTCTTCTTGGAGTCATCCCACAATCAATTTAACGTGTCTGACCCGAAGACAAATGTCTCCTTTTGTCTGCAACATTACCAGCAATTTTCTAAACTTTGGCTTCTGTTCCATATGCCGTGCAAGAGATTCAGAGATCTGAGCACAGGCTGAAAGCAAAGAGCTCCTGAGATTTTATTGTATTTCCACTCTTTAGATGGGGTATGATTCTGGACATTCCCTTTTCCTCAGCGTCTCTATTTATAAACAGGGGAGGCTACAAGAATTAGGTAATGCCTGCAAAGTGCTGTTTTAAATAACAACAATAATGAATTTACTCTTGATAGGTTACTATATAGGTCAGTATATAATGTTATTCCTTATCTCATTTAGCTCCTAAGGACTGAATATTTGTTATTGTTTCAAAGAGATTGCTCTCCATTTCTGAGTGGCATACATACCTCTGTGAATACACAAAGATTTTCTACAAAAAGGCTCTCATTCAGATCATTCTCAAAGTAAACAAACAGTATTGCTTTTCTAATTTTCCAGTAAAATACATTACTTGATATTTGGCAATATCTTACATTTTCATTGCATTAGATTGCTGGAAAAGAGGTACTTTATTTGCATGCTTTTATCTTGTGGGGGGAAGACAGAGAAAGGAAATATAATTACACTGGGTACTTTAGTCTCCTAATTAGCTTCACTGGGTCTCCGATTTAACTCTTACATTCTCTCGGAGTTCATTTTTCTTCTCTTTGCTTTTATCTTGTTCTGGTTTTTTTTGTTTCTGGAGGCAGCCCCCGATGGCTGGCTGTGGCTGTGTGACACTCACTTTTCCCACAGCACCAGAGCAAATACTGCTCCCGGCTTGTTACCTAGCATGTTCTGAGTCTTGCTAGGGATAGGCAGACAGACTCTGCCTCTAAGTACCACCATTATGGATATAATTTGCTTGAAGCCACAACAGGGCTGGCCCAGGGTCAGTGGAAGTGCACTGTGTGTTGCTGAGGTGACTGCATGCTCTCAGAATGCACAGACTGTCATTTCATAAAATGTTGGCTAGCTCTGCTGCATAAGGGCTTCGTGAAACAACAAGAGAAAACATTTCACAAGGGCAGTGATCTTCAGCTTTTTTCCGGAATTCTTCTGAAATGATACTGCAGTTTCACTGTTATCACTTTTTTTAAACATTTTTTATAATTTCTTAAAGGCAACAACTCCTTGAAATCCTGAATTACAGATCAGATCCCTTTTAGTAAACAAAAATGCAAAAATGAAGGAGGAGTCACCGCTTTAATTTAGATACCTAACTCAACACTGACAGTGCGAGAATTCATTAAAGTAAGACAGCTCATCTCTGAAGTCCTTCCTTTAGTCAGTGTAGAGAGAAAGGCTCCTTTGCAGGGAACAATTTTAATTACACCCCCTTTTCCACATCACCCTGAAGAACATCTGTCTCTCTTCTCTGTCCACTGAGCCTCAGGATGGAGCTGGTTTAGCTTGGCACCTAAAGTGAGGGTTAAGACTGCTCTCCAGAGTCTCTGATGTGGAGGGCACATAAACTAAAATCATAAAAAGGTGTAGTAAGTGATTGATAGACATACAGGATCAGGGAGGGTGAGAGTGTTATAGCAGTTAATTCACTGTTAAGGGACAACCAGTGGGGACATTGCAAGTCATATTTACATTACTGACACTTAGAGAAATCCTTTTGAAAACTACTGTTTTACTTTTTCCAATCTGTTTTCTATTTAATTAAAATAAATATTTCTGGCTGCCTTATTTATAAATTGCTGTAAAAGCTGCCCTCTTTCCTCTCAGTCTGTACTTTCTGCAGTGGCTAGCTTGAACAAAGAGACAAATTTGGGAGTTCAAAACAGTGAAACTTACGTTGTTCGTAAAAGGTGTCAGGCCAGACCAAATTAAACAGTGCTTTGACCTGCTGGTTTTAAGTTTACCACTAGAGTGAATATACTCTTTTCTTAAGGTATTTTAAAGGTAAAGCTGATATAGCTAGGTTACAAAGCAGCCCAAAGAATGGACAAGAAAAGTGGAAAATATATTTTGCTTTATAGATAGGGTCATATGAAGAACTCCATATCATATGAAGAAATTCCATCCAGAAATGTGAAGTTAAGACTTGAAAATTTCACAATTTTTGGTAGCTGTCTGTCAGATGTTTAAATTCTTAATGGTAATTTATATACCTATCAGATGATGAAGTTACAGATTAATAAATATTGGCATGTTTTTATTATTAGGCATTTCAAAAAGATACCATGGTAAAACTTTCCAAGATGGGTTTTTTATGATCTTCTACAGAGGGACAAAACCAGTCTATGTACTCTACATAACTTAATTTCAAAGGCTTTGTCATATTTCCTAGGCAACTTTTTCCCTCTTTAAGTACTGGAATAGTAGAACCATATAAATTGGTGATTCTTGGGGGAAACAGGAACTATTTTTAGTAACTAGTTGTATTCCAAAGAAGACTCTTCTCTTGCCAAGAAAAAAGAGAAAGTCTCTTTCGGGGTGCTTCAGAGCATACAAGTTTAGCCTTCTAGTGCCAAAATTATTTCAACATGAAAATTAAAGTTTTTAGTTTCACAGACACATTTGAGAATGCTGCTCCCAGGTTAATGCACAGAATTGTACATGCCAAACCCTCTTTACCTCAAGGAGTAATCCAAAGAAGAACCTTATGAAAAGTTATTTCTAAGGCATTAATTGTGTCTGGTAATAATTGTTCATTATGAAGAATGAAAAAATGCTCGTCATAAGCACATACACACATCTGTTCTCGGGAAGAGACAGGAAAGGTAATCTGGTTTTGATTATAATCAAATATCACAATTTATGCCACCACACACCACAAATTACAAAATATTTGAACCATTTGAAAGCAGCAATCACAAATCTAAGGTAAATTTAGGAATTTCTCTCCTTTCCACACATGCAACCATTCCAGGAAACCTTCACAGAAGAGGATTTAGATTTGTCCATCTTTTACTTTGAGGGTTTGTTGAACACGTTTAATCTTGACAAAATATTTCCACAGATGCTATGCATATATTGTCCAAACATACTTAATTTTAGGCAGCAGGAAAAGCAAGGGAATATAAAACCATCATAGGATTCACAGTATATATTCTCATATGGATTTAAGTATCCTCAGTTGTTCCTAATTTAGTAGTTCTTCAGTTCCTAAATTCAGCAATGCTTGTGCACCTAGGAGAAGCAGAAGCATTCTGTATGCAGCAAAAATGGTTCTGTCATTATTCTAATGTTACGACAAGCAAACTTGCAGTACACTTTTAATGTGTAAATATAAAAAAAAATTTAAAAGACGAACAAAATTCTGTTGATTTAAACTTGGGTACTCTATTACTGGGGTTTTTTTCCCAGTCAAGCTATAGGAATTTTCCAAGTAGTGTCTCTGTTCTCATTCTAAACATGGAAGAGTTGTTCAAGGTGGATAATACAGAGACAGTTTGGGCCTTATTAATATTTCAAACATTTGTATTTTCAATTATGTTCTTAATTACGAAACAAACTCAGCAACATTAATTTTGAAAGGACTGCATAATTCTTGGATTTATTTCTGTACAACTATCTTACTGAGACATCTGCTCAGATAAATATTTCTCAAAGCTTTCTCTTAAATCTAAGCTGGCAAGGTGGCCAGAGTATGAGAGCTTTGATATTAATTAAAGCTATCTGCATTAGTTTACAAAAAGTTAATTTCTCTGCCTGTATAGCATGGATTTCCTGCTATGCTTTGCATTCCTTTGAATAAACTAACTCTTTTCCTGACACTCTCTATTTAATCTATTTTTCTCCTAGAAAATATATGTATTTAGAAAGATTACTCAAAAATACAGTGCTGATGTCCCCATCATATTACAATGGCCTGCACCTCCAGGCAATCACCATTGCCATACATCCACTGTAATTTTATCTACAGATTTATATCCTCTAAGTACCAGACTTAAGACTTAAAAAACTGATGGACATTTTACAGAAAGCTTTGTTGCTGAGGAATTGTAGTTTCGAACTTACCTTGAGAGAGAGAGTTTCCTTGTGGAAAACAGAAGCATGTTTTTTTTCAACTATCATTTAATAAATACCTATGAAGAGCCCTGGATTTTCAAACATAGTAACGTGTAAAAAAAAAATGTTTCTTTTAAATAAAAATTAATTAATTAAAACAATTAATGCAGATTAAGTGAAAGGGTACTCAAGTGGGACAACTTATAAGGACATGATATGGAAAACTAAATTCTGGAGGTTTTTTATTTCCCGAAAGAACTGAAAAAAGATTTTGGATTCTCTGTCAGACTTCCAATTTTTAAATTTTTTTTTAACTATTTGTTTATTTTATAGAAGAAATACTTTGGTTTAAAGTTCCAGTAACTAGCCTGATTCATTCACAGCACTGGACCCTACTGACTTTTGTTCTCCACTATTATCACCCCATTTTTACTGGTTTGGCCAATATTCCACTATAGCTGAGTAAATGCATATGGCAGAACAAAGCCAATTGTTAATTAAACTATTCTCTATGAGTTCATGAATCCATTCAGTTCCTTTCCAGCAAAAACATTCACAGGCAATTTAAGATGAAACAGAAAATACAGGGAAACATTAGTTGGAAGGACTTCCAGCCCAGGAACAGAAGCTACATCCTGTGTCTTGTCTGAATAAACATGTTTTGACAATAAAAAATTTCTGAATAAGCTATCAAAAGGGGAAAGTAGTTATTAAATAAATATGAACAACACACATTTCAGGAGCCCATGATCAGTTAAAAAATTTCAGACATGAAAAACAAATCAGGTAAATAGTGTTATTTATGAAGACCTAATTACATACTAGCACTTTGTTAGGGATTTTCTATCTATCCTGTCTGTTTCCACTTCTTCTGTAAAAATTAATATTTTTCTTGCTTGCTGATGCAAATATGTCTGACATCATTTTCCTCACATTCTCCCCTTCACACACTGCCTCTTTTCTTTCTGAAGACACACTATAATAGCAATGTTGCTTGAAGCACCAGGCACTTCCATTTTGTCCTTATAAAGATGGTTTGCCGGACTTTTTTTGTGACCAGACCCATTGAAATTCTCTGTAAGTAGAACACCTTGTAGTACTCTGACTTTAGGTGTATAATTTACTGAACAAAGTCTATATTAGTCAGGAGTAGTTGCAGTCACTGTGTTAGCAGCTCCTTTCTCCACTTCTCTTAACCAAGAATTACTGTTAGGAGATTATTTGTTATGGAAAACATCTTTGAAATGATTCACGCACTCTACTTACTCCTTCCAAGAATTTGCTGTTCCCATTACTGTAACAGTCTCTGCTTGGACTATGAGTACTAACTACACAATGTACGTTTCACTGACAATTCTGTGCTAAGAATATGAAAGCTTGTTCTCTACCCATCCTTTCTATTATATTCATAGTCTCCCAAAGCAGAGTATCCTTTCCCAACTGCTAGTCAGCTGGCACAGGCCTTGTCATTTCACAAAATGCATTTCACAAGACTTACATACCATCTTTTGGCCCATGGACAGCAGACAAGTTTTGCCCACATGCAGCACATGCCCAAATCATCAGGGTGCAGATAGCACCCTGCACACAACACCTGTTCTCTATAAAGGAAATTAGGCACCCTGGAGACAGTGCCCCACTAGTGGGAAGAAATGTGAGGCAGCACACAGGATGATCAGTGATGGGTGCAGAACATCCATGGCACACAGTCATTTTTTACAGGGACCTCTGGCCATCCTCTATGTCCATCCCAGTGGAGAAATGAGCTGTCATTACCTTGTGAACCTTTGCTGCCTGTGACTGTCCAAAATCTTCTCTGGAAATCATCACAACCAGCACTGTTTGCTATGCCAATGAATCCCAGTGCACCAGATACCACAACATACTCTGCACTCCAGAGTGACATAAAAGGGCAAATCTTGGTTAAAGTCATCAGCCTGTGTGTGGTCCTTATTCCATTCGTCATCATGACAGATGTCACCTACTCATTACTGCTGTAAGTTCTGAAATTACTTCAGGACAATCACAGACTCTGCTCACTTCGGTTCTGACAGGCCTTGGAGAAGTATGCATTCAGCCACCTGACTGAAGAATAGTCAGGCAGGAGAGACTTGGGCAACATGGTCCTTAGTGCTAACTGGGTTGTCAATGCTTGTTCTACCTTATGCTTGAGAATTCTTACAAGGCATTGTGACAGGAGCCATCATAGCTAGACAAGATCCTTCAATAACCCCACATCTTTGATCTCTGTACTCGGACAACCTCTGCCAAGATAACTGCACATTGCAGTAGATAGCAACTTCTATTTTAAGAAAGGATTTAGCGGAAATCTGAGCCATGTGTAAACTTTGCTTTGAAAAAATCAGTTCTTGGGAAGAGGAAAAAGCATGCAAGAAAGCTGTACAGATTTTGGAAATTCAACAAAAAGTAAAGTGAGGGGCAATGTATGGTGTCTTTCATCTCAGTCTGGGCATGGCACCACCTCTGTGGCAGGCACCTGCTTGGTGTCACTGAGGATATATCTCTGGCACCCTTCCCAATGAGGTGAAGCTCTCTTTGAGGTGTAGAATTCTCAGGCAGGAACAGAATTGTATATCCCATGAAGGTGCTGCCTTTCTTCTTCTGACCTTCAGTTGATGCCTTGAGCCACTTCACTACCTGCCATGATCACCTTCTTAAAGAAGTGGTTTTACACCTGTACTCAACATTGGCAAGGCTGAACCTCAGATTCTGTGTTCAGTTTTTGGCCCTTCATGACAAGAAAGAGAGGTGCAGGAGCATGTCAGAAAACACCTGAAAGGAGGTTGTAACGAGGTGTGTCAGACTCTTCTTCAAAGTAACAAGTAACAGAACAGGAGGAAATGGCATCAAGTTGCACCAGGCAAGGTTTAGGTTAGATATCAGGAAATCTTTCTTCACGGAAAGGGTGGTCAGCAATGGAAACAGGCTGCTAAGGGAAGTGGCAGAGTCGCCATCCCTGGAAGTGTTAAAAGCATGTGGATGTGGCATGAGGGGACATGGTTTAGTGCTGAACATGGCAGTGCTGGGTTAGTGGTTGGACTCAATGACTTTAGAGGTCTTTTCCAACCTTAACAATTCTAAGACAGTCTAGAAGGATTCTAAGACATGTCCAGTAGGTCATTTCATATGAGCTGCAGCTCTTATTGGGAGCTGTTTTCCTCCAGAGCTATTTCTGGCTCTTCCAGGCCAGCCTGGAGAGTAACACTGTGGTTGTGCTAAGACCAAGAGCTGGGTTAACACAACAGGTATGAGCGGAGAGGGTGGACACCGAGGATAGGCTGTGACAGCAACAAAGTTCTCCAGGTGGAGATGAATCCAGGAATGACTTTTTACTAGATGCACTTTTTCTAGGAGCATGTGGAGAAAATGTGCTGCTGTCCAGCTGTGAAAGACGGTATAATTTTGATAGATGATGATGTCCTCAACCAGGTGGAGTGCTCAGCTGGGTTGTTTGCTGCATGCATTGAGGCTTATGTCTGTACAAGCCAATGGAAGGTCTTCGCGATTCTCACCCTGCTCTAACACTGTTATTGTTGCTTTTCTTTCGGAACTGAGGACACTAGAACAAGACTACGTATCCCAGATGAAGTCGCAGCACCAACTTGTATCAGGGAATTACAACATTCTCTATCTTATTTGTTGTTTCTTTGCATACACAGTGTAACATCTTGATCATTTTTGACCACGGATGCACACTGAGTTTTTCGCAGTGATAACCTGGTGCATTTCTCATTTTAATGCAGTTAAATTTTCAGTTCTGTGAATTATTTAAGTATTTTTGTTCATATCCAAAGTTGCATTGTTTTGCATTTGAGTTACATTAAATAGGAATTTAATATTCCTGATAAGAAAATAGATATTTTCTACTGTGTTCAAGGAGATAATTTATTATTAGTGCTTATTGTGTTTTTCTTTGATCCTGACTGCCCTGTTCAACTTTATCCCTTTTGGCAAACATAAGGAAATCTTGAAGTACAGCATCAATTATGAAAAGAAGTGACTCCTGCTGTAAAATGTGTGTTGGTGAAAATAAAGGCAAGGATAGTCTAACAATTGATATGGCTGTGCTTCCACTCAAAGAGAATTGATCACTTCATGCAACTTAGAGTAGCTGAACAAGTACTTATGACCGCCTGGAATCTAGGACTGAAGACACAACACCACCAGAGTTGGTATGGTTTACTGACGTCTCAGTAGGACACAGAAAACTGATACTCAACTGTTTTCAATTAGTCTACAGTCTCCTAACTAGGCTGGAGACTTTTCTTGTACCTATCACCAGAACTACACATTCTGGGAGGAGCAAATTAGCTAACACTCAAAAGGTTAAAAGTATATATATGAAAATATATAAACCCTATATTAAACAGCATGCATCTGACTCAGCTGAGATTATTTTACAAAGCCTTTTTAATTTCATTTCAGTGACTATTCACCCAAAACATACAAAAAGACACATTCTTCCTTAATATTTTTCTGAACATACGGAACAGTGACTTCCTCTCTGAACTCTTAATTTCTGAGCAGTGCTTGAAGACTGGGGAATGGACACACAATTTACAAACCTGAAAGGAAAGATGAAAGATCACTTCCGTGAAGTGCTTTACACAATCTTAGTAAAGGATGGGTTTCTACTCTTTCTATGAAAGTAATCTCCCACTTTTTAACTTTTTTAGTTTTTAAAAAATCTTTTCTTTCCCCTTTATTTAAGCTTTGCAAATATATCTTCAGGGTTTTTAAAGTATCTTTTTAAATTTTTTTTCAGTCATGCTTGACTGTATCACAGAAAATGTTTTTTTTAGACACTGAAATTCATAACTTTCCATAGCACAATTGCCCCAAACAGCCCATAACTCCCTTGCATTTTATCTAGCCAGACAGCCTGATTGATTTATCTCTTTTTCTGAACATCTAATTATTTTGAGAATGTACAACATCTCTACTTGTCAAGTATTAGCTCTCATTTTGGTTTCATTTAACTTCTGGAACTCCTCTAATAATACTTTCAAGTATGTCTTCAATCATGTTCAAAAACTTTCTATTTTTACTCGTTCTTTCTCTGAAATTAAAATTTTACATAGGTGAAAAATCTCTACAGTTTTTACAGATGAATGATTTTTAAAGGGGAAAACATAGTAAAGGAGATTAACTCTTCAGAATTATGACATTTGTGAGAGGTAAAATCCCAAGCAGGGAACCTGCATTGGTTCTATGAAGCAAAAATAGAAATACATATTGGGAAAAAAGAAAAGAAGACAAAAAGGGAAAGAAATAGACTCAGAAACTAGCAAAATGCTTTTCATAATAAATTAGGGTCTTATGAGTGGTTTAAGAAAAAGAAGGGTTATAGCAATATATAATATGACGGGGGAAAATGAGTTGTATTCAGAATCATGTAATGGATGACATGACTATATTTGCTTTTGTTAGTTAAGCTTAACTGTTTGAGACATCCGTTCATGAATTTGATGGATGATGCACATTTGCTGAAAGGGACTAGGTGATTGTCTTTAGCTATTGCTAAGAATCATGTTTGACAATTTCTATTGAAATTCCTAAGGGTATTTTAGAATTTTGAGTTGATACTTAACATGTTTAAGAAAAATTATTCTTGCAAAAGTTCATGTTTTGGAGTGGCAATTAAACACAGTAATTATTACAGATAAGGACTTATCTAAGCTCCTCATTCCATAAAAGGAGATATGCGCATATCTTTGTTTTCCCTCAGTCATACACACAGAAATCAAACCAAAAGTAACATCATGAAAACCAAAGTATGCCAAATACAAAAATCAAGCTGGTATTATAAATTATTGGAAGGTCATTATTATTTCTGATTTTCTATCAAAACAGACAGCTAGAAGTTTTTGCCTAGATATGTAACAGTTAAATTTGATTAGGCTGACTCCTGAGTTATGATTCATTTGATAAAATGCAGGCAACACCTTGCACATATTGATATCCGAGTAGGTCATGTTTGAGTCTCTCCATAGTTACTGCAGAGAAATAGGCACTGGGATGGTAAAATGTATCTTTTCCTGAAGCAAGTATCTACATCAGCTTGGAAGAATCACACTTTGATGGTGTTTATTTCTCCCTATTGACTGTAACTTAGTCTTCAGTGATGTGTATGGATGTAAATGTTCCACACTGACACTAAAAAAAATCAAATGAAACTGAATTTAATTTTAGTCTGCCTAGTGTTGTGGGCTAAGTTATACCACCAGTATAGCCTATTTTAGCCAATATTAGCAATAAAAGCACAACATACATATTGAAGGTTTATTTCTATAATTTTTAATACAGAAGAAGTTCAGGTACAGTCCAAATAAATTTTAACTGAGGAATATGCTGCTTCACTCTTTAGAATTATTGTATTACAGTATGATCCAGTTAAGACTTTAGTGGTGTCAGCCACAATGAGCCAAGAGAAAAGATATCTTTAAAAAACAAAACGCGACCTGAAAATATGCGTTCCGTCCATAGGATTTGGGAATTTTTGTGTGTTTATTTTCTCCTTTGTGCAATTTTAAAGGAAAGTTGTGTCCAAAGATGATAATTAAAAAAAGCAATAAGCAGGATATTAACTACACTGCACAACACAATGCTGGTTTTTGAAAAGTGTGCATTGCTTTATTTGTGGTTTGGGGTTATTTCCATTAATATGAAATATTTTCAGATATGAAATTCTATATAAAAATCAATATGATCAATATCAATAGCTTTACAAAAAGATATGAAGTGTAATACACTATAGAATTAAATTTGAAAAAGAAATTAACTTGTGTATTTTCATTTGTTTAAAATGGCCTTACTTTACAAAACACGAATTCTTAATTCCTAGAAGTTTATTTTCTCATTATGTAAGATGTCTGACTTGTAATTCTGATTGATTTGTAGTACAGGTTTTAATATCTTTAAAATATCAAGATTATAGCTAGCCTGACATATTTTTACCTTAATCTCGGGAGTTACGAATCAAATATTCCTGTGACCAAACTGATTATTCCCACAGATAACACATAAGTTTTCGTGGTGAGTGAGAACAATTATATTTTTGGAGTAAAATCTCCAAAATATCTGAGTAGATTATGAGTCCTAGTTTCATTTTCCAATTTAATTTCAGAATTAGTACTTATATAGGCATGGAATTTTTATGCTGTATATTCTAAAATTTCTGTCTCCAGGTGGGGTGGCAATAATTACAGGTTTTCAGTTACCTTTTGCTTCTGCAGTTACCTGTCTCCAGTAAATTCCAGATTTCTGGTACTGTGTCTTTAGTCAGTATACATTATTCTGCTCAACATATGTAGAAACTAGGTTTGGAAAAGATAAGAAGAATAAGACAGTCTGACAAGATATGACAGATATAAAATAAAATTATATTTAGTAGTTTTTTCCTCAAAACTCAGCTGAAATTTTCAGTCTTATTCCTAGTGAATCAACATCAAATAAAATGCCAGCAAAATAATATATTATTAAAGTATTGATGAGATGCAAGCTTAAAAGTTCTTGAAATTCTCCCATAACATTTCTGCATCATATGTTAAAAATCAGTTTGTTTTAAGGGATCTGGTGCTATCAAAAGTTGTTTTAAAATAAAGTCAATTAGAAGCATAGGATGGTATGAGAGAAGCAACAATACAGCTGCCTGACATTGAACCGTATGTCTTGTAACAATCAGTCCTAAGTCTGGGATCTGAGTAATACAGAGGGATTTCTTTTCCCTTCGATTATTTAACCATTCATTAAAATGGATTTGAAGGCAAGTTAAAGTTTGGAGATCTGAAACAACTCATGCAAATGCTTCTCTTACTGATAGACTTTCACTTTTCAACTTAGAATATAAATAAGCATGATTTGATGTGTCTGGAAGGCTGAAAACCCACTTGTCAGTAATGTAAAATCCATTATTCAACCCATGGGCAGGGAAATAATGACTGCATATTGAACAGTCATCAGTCTCCATAGGATCAGTGTTTCTTTTTATGGGAAGGTACACAACTTTCTTTCTCCTGACATCACGTAATTGCTCAGGCTCTAGTGCCTGTATGTTATGACCCTGCCTGTATTTCAGAGTGGCTAGCGTGAATGCTGTTTTTGGGAAGTGTCCATCGAACTGGAATTCATTAAAAAAAAAAAAAAAGAGATGAGGCAAGAGAATTTCATATTCCAAAACTATTCCCCTGGGAAATGAGAATTCAGAAGGTACTTGCAATGATTCAACACTGACTCTCTGTTAAGCTAGGCTGATGCTCATAGAAGAATGCTCTTCAGTATAAACTGCTTTTGAAAGGAGCCAGTGGCCTCGTTTGTTGGGGTGATAGGTCACAGAGGGGATTTTAGAAGACTTGTAACTTGTCTGTGATATCATACTATGTTGAACTGTCTTAGTGGTTTTGAAAGTCCCACATGGCTTTATTTGCACTTATATGGAAAAGAAAATTGTTAAAATATGTAATAGAAACACAGCAGAAGAAGAATAATACCAATCAAAACATGGCAATGAATCATTTCAGTGAGAATTTAAGAACAATAATTTTTCATAATATTAGGATTTGTGAATTTGACTCAGTGGAAAGAGTTATTTCCTATCTCTAGGAAGAATCCAAAATGTCGTTTCAAATCCCAGGAGAAATAACTAATTTCCTGAATCCTAAAAGTCTTCTAGGCTTGACATTTTCAACAAGACAGCTCTTCGCAGGCTTGAGACTTCTATTTTAATCTTCACCAAGAAAATTACTCTTAATTCAAGAGTCACTAGCTGCTAGTCAGCAGTTGTGATAAGCCTAATGCCTCCCTCAGAGGAAAGCCCATTCCTCATGGACACAATCTTAACCATTTTAGACCTGGTTATTATCCAAGTAGCCTTTAAATAATGACCTATAAGGAGCTGCTAGGCATTTTTTGGTTTTTTTTAAACAGCAGACCTCACACAAACTCTGAAAACTCATTCTTTTCTTAGGAGCAGCTTGGCCCCATTATTTCTCCAGCTCCATCAAAATGAAAACAACTTACGTGAGCTGTCAAGGCTTATCTTTCGAATAACTCCTAAATACTTCACCACAGAAAGTAAAACACGGTGACTAATACTCTAACATCTGTTGCACATTGTCATGCATCCTGCAGTTGCCAACCAGCTAAAATGGCAGCACATTTTACAGCCAGATGTGCCAAGATTTCATCTGCTTCTTCACTGTAATTCTAGGAAATCTAAGCTCCTACATCACTTATACTGTAAAAGATAAGGCTAAGAATCAAAAATTTTCTCTCTGGAGAAGATGTGATGCGTACTTTGTGATGTGCAAAGAGTTGATGTCCTGCTCTAAGCTTCTCTTATCTAGTTGAACATCCAGTTATAGAAGCATTTACTAACAATAAATGAATGAAGAGAATGCCTCAAGATGTTCCTGCTTTGATGGATTATAAAGTAGAGGAAAAAAGAAGAAAAATCAGCCATCATATTTGTTTGGTCTGATGAAATCAGTTTCTTGGAAGGATTTCTACAGCTAATAAGAGATGTGATTTTTAACACACCATATTACACCCCCCCAATACCAAACATTTCATGAAATAAAACGGGTTTTTTTAAGAATAAGACCACAGCTGGTTCTGTAGTCTCAGCTTGATTCTTCATTCTTGAGTTTTGCACATATTATCCCATGCTAGTGGAGATTTTGTATGGTAATTTCTAAAAAAGTCCACTAAGTCCTTCTGAAACTTAAAGAACACATTCTATTCTATTCTATTCTATTCTATTCTATTCTATTCTATTCTATTCTATTCTATTCTATTCCATTCCATTCCATTCCATTCCATTCCATTCCAAAATAGAGTTGATGTTTCTTACTTTATCAAAGTTCTTCCAGTACTTGTTTGCCCCATCAGAAATAGACAATTTCTGAGAGTTGGTCTAGCTTAGCTGCAGTTCAAATATTTTGGCAGAAGAAATTAATAAAAATGTCCTAAAATAGACATGCACAACACCAGGGAATATATAGAAATCTTCAGGTACCTAAGCTTAGGAGAGTTGCCTAGTGGCACTTACAAATACCTAAGTGATTAAAGGACCTAATTCTCCTTGTCTAGCAGTACATACTAAATGGAGAAATTACTTTTCTGCTTAGACCACTTCCATAAATCCTGGAATATAAAAATCTAAATATTATATTTTAATTTATTGACATTTCCTATTGCATAAATGTGCCTAATAAAGTTGAATTTCCATACAGGTTCAGAGAAGACACACAAAATGTGTCTTGCAGTCATGAGTTATTGTGGAGACTATTTTATGAGGAAACCTTCAATTTCCTTTTACTATCCCCACCATTTCTGGTCACCCTCTTTGGAAGTCTAGATAATTCACTTCATTTCAAATGACTGTAGGATTCTTATGTTTATCTTAAATATACTCTTATTTATAATGATTTTTCTTTCTTTGACCCTCATTTTTATTTTATATATTCTTTAATCTATCAATAGTTTTCTTTACCTGGCAGAAACACACTGATTTTTTTTTTTTTTTTAAATTTTAATATTTTAAAGGAATCCTGCCTTTAGACATACTGTCTTATACTAGGGACCCATCAGATCTTCTAAGATAAGTCAGGTCAGGATGGATTAATACTTGGAGCAGACACCTTCAAGGAATATCTAGGCCTCTTAGAAAACCTAAATCAATATATAGCACAGTACTGGAGGGCAATGTACAGCTAAAAGTGTTATCTTTAATATACATTAAAAATTGATGACTTGACATTTGTAAAATCTTATGACAGAAATTGTATTGATTTGTCATGCCTCACTTTTGTGTATTGCACTTAGAATCCTAAAATTTTTAAAACTCGGACTGCCAAAATATGGTATTTCCTGTTGAGGCTGTGGTGATTTCATCACATGTCATCTCTGTCCCCTCAGGGGGAAGACTGCAGAGGGATCTCTGCTTCTACGTCTGGAGCACCTCCTCTGCCTCCTTCATCACTGACTTGGTGTTGCACAGCTGCTTCTCACATATTCTTACTCTTCTCTCCTGCTGCAATTGCAAAGGGTTTTTTTCCCACTTCTTAAATCTGTTATCCCAGAGGTGCTATTGCTGACTGGCTCAGCCTTGGCCAGTGGCAGATCCATCTTGGAGCCAACTGGCATTGGCTTTATCAGCCATAGGGGAAGCTTCTAGAAGCTTCTTCAGAAGCCACCACGGTAGCCCCCCTCCTCCTACCAAAACCCTGCCAACCAATACAAAATCTCTTCTCCAATGTCAAGGAAGTAGTAACTGACATTTGAGTACTCTAGGGTTTGCTTTGGTGATAAAATCAAAATTACAGAATTCATCTTAAATTAGGATAGAAACTAGGTCTTCTGGTTTTTACTGATCACTGTTGGTCTTGCTTGCAGTAAGCCTAAACTGATTTGACACATGGATTATCCCTACTTAAACTGTGAACACAGAGACTGGCCCAAGTTATGACATTTTGGTACGGTTTCAGTGTAAGCTCATCTCTAACTGAGAAGAAATAAAAATGGTTGACCTATTCTAACATTCTCTGTCATGCAAGACTTTTTCTGTCTTAAATTCTTAATGAGGAGGCATGCCAAAAGCCTCTAGGAGCAGATTCTTCTTCAGAGTACAATTTGCACCTCCTAGACACTGCTATGAAAGTTCATGTGGGTTTATTTTTATGGAAAGCAGAGTGCGCTCTATGTGGAAATACGGATTCTGTGAGCTAATTAGTGCCCATTAAAGGGGAATAGGGCATAAGGACAGCCAACTTCTCTGAATTGAGTCCAAATGAGATACTTTATGTCAATAATTCAGAACCCATCTGGTGCAACTTAAAATTCAATTTATGTAGCTACCCTTCCCCAGTACACCATAAGAATTAGGCACTGAATCCATACACTTGTGAGATCCATACAAGTCAGCTACCAGAACTGTGAGCTGCCTAGGTTTACTTGTTGGAGGCTCACTGTCCCATTAAAGTCCCATATTTTGAACCTTATGGTACAGAATTTTAAATTCCTAGCCCCTCGAATCCTCTCCTAGAGTTATGTGAACCCATTCTTATACAACACACAGCCAAGAATATAGCTTCAAACTTTACTTGTGAATATACCAGATTGGTATCTCAATTACCACAGAACAGTCACACTGCCTTTTGAGTATATTTATACTTAAAATCCAATTTATTTTTAAACAATTATTAAAAAAAAAGCCTTTCCTCAGAATATTTTGGCTCCTATCATGTAAATATGCTGTTTTCAATGAGCCATTCCATAAGAATAGGCACATACATTTCCTAACTGGAGTCTGTTACAGAACTACTTTACCCTAGGCAAGACTGTGCTGGAATATTTCCTCTTACATTTTACACAAAGCCTAACCTATTGTCATCGTCTGACAATGCCAATGGAGTCAATATTTCTGGGTGAGATTAAGTGAATTTCAATGGAGCTTTCAAGTCAGTTGTTTAAAATAGTTTAGAGCTGTCAAAGGTGCAAACACATAGGAAAAAACAAACAAAGGTGCCTTGGAGGCGGCCAACTTTGGGATGTAGATGTGTGTTAATATTACAATTAGATTATAATGAACCAAGTTCAACTGAGGAAAATGATTTTGCCAAAGTTGCTGGCTCAGCAGCCTCACATCTATCTCCCTTCAGTGTCAGGTTCTGTGTGGTTTCTTAGCTGCAAAGAAACATCAAGTTCTCCTCCCTGCAAAGACTGCAACAGAGCCTGGCTGAGGTGTCTCCACTCTGCTCCACCCTCTGCTCTGTCCCCCTTAGCAGGTGCTTACTGTTTTCTGGGGAATCACTGTGGAGCGTGCCAACCCTGTTCCATCCAGGGAGTAGAAGCTGTATTTCACCCTATGATTTCTGTAATGTTATAACCTGTTAGGATGTGAATAGAACTTCTCCCCAGCCATTTATCCACATTTGGATCAGGCTTCACTTGTTCTTCTTCTTTATCTAAAATCTGTATCTCAATCCATAAAGCCTATTTGTCACTGAAGCATCTTGTAAGAGTGTGTTCTCCCTTTCAGCCATGGGAGGTTTTTATGCCAAAGAGAGGGCTTTAGAAGGGTGCTGACTGTGCTATCCACCCCCATGCCAGCACGACCCAGAATGTCAGGTATTCTGGGATAAGAGACAGAGAGGAAAGTAGACTGCTCCAGGGGCTCCGTATCCATACCTGAACTGCATCCAGCCCTATTCACAACAGCATGAATATTTTATATTTTCAGTCCTTACCACATTTTTATTTGACTTTTTAATTAGTACTTATATTTGTGTACCTTTTCATTCTTTTTTAGGCATGCATAGATCATGGGCAGGTGCATAAGTGAAATAAAGGCAGGTCATGAGGACTGTGACACAGTGAATCATGTTTATTCTATCTCTAAAAATGCCTAGAGCCACATAATTTGACTTCAACATTTGCTATGCTCTACAGTGAATATACTATCACTAGTCATCTTTTCTGTGCAATGTTAGTACCAATTACTCTGATGAAAAGAATACAAGATAATTATCTGAAACACCTGGATTAACTTTAACCTGTTGCTTGCTGAACCAAACTTGCTTGCCTTCTATACCATCCCAAAGAATTGCTGTTTAAGTCAATAGGGTAAGATCAATAATTTCTTCAGGCAATATTCTATTAGCTTTCCTGGAAGATTATGATCCCTTAAACTTCTTTTCAAGCAAAAAGATATTAATACTATCAAGATAGTAATGACAAAATGTGTATAAAGCAAACTTACCTAGCTGGTGTAACTTATTGTGTATGGGTGAAAGAAATAAAGGATTATTTTTCATAGAAATATAGAATGGTTTGGGTTGGAAGGGACATTAAAGACCATCTACTTCCAGACTTCCTGTCATCGGCAGGGACACCTTTCACTAGATCAGGTTGCTCAAAGTCTCATCCATCCTGGCACACTTCCAGNTCATCCATCCTGGCCTTGAACACTTCCAGGGATGGGGAATCCACAGCTTCTCTGGGCAACCTGTTCCAGTGCCTCACTACCTTCATATGAAGAATTTCTTCCTAATATCTAGTCTAAATCTACCCTCTCTCAGATTAAAGCCATTCTCCCTTGTCCTATCTCTATGTGCCCTTGTGCAAAGCCCCTCTCCAGCTCTCTTGTACCCATTAGGTACTGGAAGGCTGCTCTCTGGTATTACCAGAACTTTCTCTTCTCCAGGCTGAACAGCCCCATCTCTGTCTGCCTGTCCTCATAGGAGAGGTGCTGCAGCCCTTTACACCTTTAGTTGTAGATATTACTACCTCCAATTAGTGAGAGGTTCTTTGGTTTAATTTTTTAAAAGTTTTTATTTTAAAGCCTTTGGCACATAATCATTATTAACAAACAAACTGGAATATTCTTAGTGCTTAGCAGCTGAATGGTTCAGTTTAGCTGTGATAGGATGTATCTTTCAAGAGAACTTGTCTCTTATCTCTAAGCATATGAGAGAAACTGCTAGGAAATGTATTTTAAAACTTAGGAAAGGGTAAAATATTTATTTCAGGCCATCTAGACCTTGCCAAGAGCATTGTTCCTACAATATTGAGTTATAAAGGGATTTATTGGGATAACTGCAATGAGCAATTGTTATGTCTCAACCTCAGATTTAAAGAAGTTTTGCATGCAGAAGGTGTCTTCATGGCCTTCTGCGGTTCATTTCCCTGTCCCTGGCAAGAAGATATAAAAATTCCTTAGGTTAAGACTATGTGAGTCCTAGGTTAGACTTGCCTAGGAACTGCTGTGCTTTGCTATCCTTTAACCTCACACATAAACACACAAAAAACAAACCAATTTATTTTATTTCCTTGAAAAAATTACCTTCATACTTTTAGCTATCAAGAAGCTTAAAGCTGAGCAAGTAAAAGTGGTTATTTCTAGTAAAAGATTTTCTATTTACAGAAAAATTAAAAATTAATTCCAGAAAATTTTACCCTATATAAATATAAAGCAATTCCCGTTGGAAACATACTGTAAATCACTTTTTTGACTTTTACGCATAATTTATCAGCAGCTCTTAAGTGAAGACTTGGGATTTCCAATTGCAGAAAAAAAAAAATTGAGGATATTTTTCAGAAGCAGAACTTAAAATTCTCTTTCCACAAGCTTCCATAATAGCAAAATTTCATCCAGCTCTAAAGTAAGGGAGTACATTTCCACTATTAAGCACATAACTAATATGTTGGGAGGGAACATACTGCTGTTCCTCCAATGAGATATTGATTTAATATCACTAATCTACAGGATCACCATGTCTAAATTAAACCTAAGAGATTGACTAGTTTCTTAAAGCTCTTTAGGGACTCCAAGTCAATAACAGTAATGCTAGGCATTTGTACAGCACAAGATGTTAAGATACCTTACAGACAGTAATTATGCCTCAGAATAACCCTTGTATCTATAAATAAACTATGTATCACATTCATTATTTAAAAGTCAAAAACATCTACTATTTCAGGTACTGTATTCCTAGAGAGGAGAATGCAAGAGGGGAAGAAAAAGTGTCTTGTGAAAAGCTTTTGAGTTCCCCAAATCATGCTTTCTTCAAAGAAATTAGTAGTTTCTTTAGTGGTTTTTTACTTCTGCATCTGTCTCTTAAAAAATTAGAAAAGAAAAACAAAATTAAGAAAAGGTAGAGGAAAAGCCATAATGGAAAGAAGGGAGTAGAAAAGAAAACAGTATTTCACATAGATATGAAGAAATTTATGTAATTCATGGCAGCTTGTTATATTTTGAAGGGCGATATATTTTGAAGGATGGTAAATTCTGCATCCAGCTGTGGGATCCTCAGCAGAGGAAGGACATCGACTTGTTGGACCAAGTCCAGAGGAGGGTCACCAAAACCCTATTAGGGGGATGGAGTACATTTTCTGTGAGGAAAAGCTAGGAGAATTGGAATTGTTCATCCTGGAGAAAATAAGTCTTTGGGATGACCAATTTTTGGCTTCCCCGTACTTTCAGGGAGCCTACAAGAAAGATGGAGAGAGTCTATTTACAAGGACATGTAGGGAGAGGACAAGGGAAATGGCTTCAAACTGAAAGACAGTATGTTTAGGTTAGATATTAGGAAGAAATTCTTCACTGTCAGAATAATGAGGCACTGGAACTGGTTGCCCAGTAAAGTTGTGGGTGTTGCATCCCTGGAAGTGTTTAAGGCCAGCTTGGATGAGGTTCCAAGCAACAAGGTCCAGTGGAAGATGCCCCTGACCACATCATCAGGGGTATTGGAACTAGATGATCTTTAAGATTCCTTCTGACCCAGGCCATTCTATAATTTTATAATTCCATAATAAACAGAAAATTTAAAATGAAGAAGTTTAAGTGTGTAAAATTTTACATATTTTCTAGTTAACTCTGTTTATGAGGTTCTAGTATTTATGAGGCTCTAGTACACACTGACGTATCAAATTAGTGCTTTTCTAATAAAAATACTGTTGGCTGAGCTTCTCAACAAGGGAGACCAGAAGGTGGATTGCCAAAGAGACCGGAATGCAGTGCCAGTCTTTCACCTATCTTCAGTAACGAGTGGCAGCACTAGAGCCAAAGTAGGATACAGGTTAATTTCCTAGTGTCTGTCTTGAATGACCAGATTATTCTCTTCTCCATGGTCTTTTTGATTGAAAAAAAAAAAAAAAGTTAGGAATTTATTTAAAGATGGGCACCTAATTTTATGACCTTTTCCTGTGTTGCCCCATGAAAACCTGAGGCGGAAAGCTCTTTATTTATGAACCAGACTGGGTTATAAAACAAGTATTGCCGGTTTCCCCTCACATTAGCATTCATTTCATGATTTTTATTTTTTTCCCTGATAGAAGAACTGCCTACACCCCTGCTCACCATGGCAACTGAAGAATCTAGCAGCAGACTCAGGGTAGGAAAAACATAAGAAAAAAAACAACTTGAAAATATCCCCTGATACTAAAATTGATTTTGTTTTCACAGCAACACACTATGAAATTGCATGAGAAAGAGAGTTATCTACCTATCTTTCAGATGGAATCACCCAGCATGGGAGGAGTACAACAAATAGTGTGTCTGTTTGCATGTTACACTGGAGTATGTTAAGGGTAGGTGGCACTTATTTCCAAAGCATGTTTTGACTGCTGAGGGAGGATGAGATACTGACAATGACATGTTAGAGGATGTTTCTGTGGAAGAGAAGGCACTCGTGTGCTGGATGGAAATCACAGCAATTTTGTTTGAAAAGTTTTCCTTCTGTTCCTGAGTTAGTGCAATGCACATAACTGTTGACAAATATTTATCAGCATGTCTAAACACCCAGAAAGAGTGAAGCAAGGTTTTTCAACCACTGTCAGAGTGTAAACAGACACTGATGTTTTCTAACAGCATAGTGAAATCCTGTGCAAGAATATCAGCCTCAGAGGTTATAGCTACTTAAAAGGATAAAGAATATGAATTTATAGGAGTGATTTCACAGAGATTGCTAAAACAAGGCTTTCAAAAATAACTTGGACACAGACATGAAGCTAGTAATAATTAAAATTAAATTATATTGGTATTTTCTATTCAGGAAAACATATTAGAAATGAGAAAGGAAAAAGTAACATAATAATATCTCACCTTATTAAAGGAGCATATATCAAAATTAGTAAATTTAAAAAATCAATGAAAAGTTTTCTTGATATCTGTGAGAAAACTATTAGAATCATATGATTAAGGAAAGGAGTCACCATTAATCTAATAGCAGTAGACAAGCTTATTGGAAGTTTTCTTACATAAACCTGCTTAAAAAGTCTAATTTTTCTTAATGAAAGAACAATAGGTAAAATAGCTCCCTTGTTTGTGATCAGTTGCAAATTACTTGAAACCGAATTAAAAAATAAAAGGAATGAATATCATTTTCCACCACGTATTGAAGGCAAAGTATTCCATATAATGAAAAGAGAGCTCTTAACATAAATGCTTCTATGTGGAGGCCAAAGCTCACAAACTCCTATTGTGCCTACTATACCCACTGGAATCCCATGTTTCCCTCCAAACACAGCCTTCACACATCCCTCTTGAGGAAGGAAAGTGGTGGTTGCCTATATTAGTACGCCGGCGCGCTGGCTGGGCCAGGAGAGCTGCAGCTTGTCCAGAGGTGCCCAACACGAGAGGAGGACACTCTGTGGCACTGTGTGCCTCGCTAGCCAGCTCCCTCGCCCGTGCGGTGGAAGGCGCAGAGCCACGTGTGCCCGGGGCTTATGGATTGCCCAAGCATAGACAGAGATAGAAGTGTGAAGCGGCCCTCTGGTCGGTATTCCAAGGGTTTACTGTAAAAACGCCCTTGAAGGGGTCAGGACACGAAGAAGGAAGGAACTTCCAACCAGGGTGCACTTAAAAGGAGTACAGAGAAGGGAGCAGGGATGACACAACAATGACCTATAAGTAGAAGGGAAGGGTGAGGCAGGTTTGGTTGCCTTTGCTTAGGAGATACAAGGGGTGTCTGTCCACTGTCAATCAGACAGACCGAACCCACATCAGGTCACAGGAATTCAATGGGAGAAGCCGTTCTCACAGAGGGGCATTTAACCTTTGGAGCCAGCCCACCAAACCTCTTTATCTGGGCTATGTGGCCCCCTGGGCATTACTGTGGTTGGTTCAGTCACCACAACAGTTGCCCAGCTCTAGACCAGCACACGAGAGTCACAGATAGGAGGTGCAATTGAATTTAGGGGCTGAGATGCACACCTGTGTCTACAGTGCAGATGGCAGTTGTTGTCAAAAACTGGGTGGTTATGGTTTTCTATTGCACAGAAATTGGAATAGGAGGTTATCAGGTTTGACAAGCCACATAGTAATGTGCATGTGTTCCGAAAAAATTGTGTGAATTTTTGTATGTTTTTGGTAACAATTCAGCTTACTGTATTTTAATTTCATAAATTAGCTTTCTCTTGCTATTTGTTCTTTAATTATCTGAGTTATCCTCTCTCATTGAATGTAGGTTGCAGGAGAATGAAGGACAAGATCGACATAATGCAGAAAGCAGGTCTAATGTTACAGGAAATGGAGCCAGAGTTGAAAACAATCAAAGCATAACATGACTAAAACAGAGTGGAAAGGTATGTATTGATAAGGAAAGATAATATTAAAAATAATGAGGTAGCATTGTAAATTAATGATATGAATGAAACATTGGTTTGAAAAAAAGATTTTTTTTTTACTGGAATACTGAAGTTAAAACCGCTTGGGAAATGACTGACCTAGAATTTATCTTCAGGCAGTTTTAGAACAATGTTCTATACCTCGATGCAAATTCTGCTGTAATTAGAAGTCCTGAGAGACAAAGGTACTTGCTAGTCCTCAGATGTACAACCAGCTTAGAATACCAAGATAAAAACATTCATCTAGCTAGAGTTTGCATTTAAAGCAGTGGGGAAAATGTAGAAATGCTCCAGAAATAGTGCAAGATAATCAGCTGAAGAAAGGCAATGTAAGTTTGCCAAGAAACAAGTGAGAACTGGTAAAAGGACTCATCAAAAAAGTGCAAGAATGAAGATAGACATGCCAAAAATTGAAAGATAAAAGTTATATTATTTATGCAAATAAAAGGAGGATAATGTGTAAATGGATCCCTCTCTGCAATTATTTTCATCTTCCCGACATGAAAAATAAGCAGTGTATAGCACTAAAACTAAAGTAATAATTTGCATCTGTGTTCAAGAAACAAGGATGTGGACTTCGGGATTGAGTCAGCATCGATAATACTGAAATCTCTGAAATGTTCATGAAACATCCTTTCCTGATTTAGCAAGGATTTGAAACAGATTATTTACTCTTACGTATGTCTGACCTATCTTTTCCTTTTACTTAATGTTTTCAGTTTCTTTTAATAATAACTTAGTCATGGGAAGATGACTGCACATCTCAAATTAATTTTGTAAACTCTAAAGAAGCACTTAAATGGAAGCACTTCTCTTGTTTCCAGAGGTACTGCTGAGTAATGAGCTGGTGTCTCTAAAGTTTTAAGCATGCATACTTGCCAAGGAAGAGCTGGGCTTTTATGTTATGATTTTCACTATTATTTACCTAAGAAACGTAGTTGTTGTATTCAATTGCACTTTATTTATACTATGTCAAAAAGAAACAATTCAATTTCTTATAACTAGATCCTTGTCAGCAGTGTAGCAGTAGGAACTTTGGATAAGCGCTCTGGTTTGATGTTCTAGGATGAGTAATGTGAAATATGATGCTTCTATATGCATTATTTCCATTCATCTGCAAGCACTTTCAACCACTTCAACTTACTATTTTAATTCACCTTTTTTAAATTTGAATTAAATTTTCTGGATCAAGATTGAATTTGACATTCAAAATGAGGTGGGGGAAAGCATATAGAAATATAGATCCAAACTGCCAAAGGAGTAGAATTTTATTTGGGAAAATTTCATGAGAATTTGTCTCTAAAAGAAAGAAAAATATTTGCTGGAAATTTGCATTCCTGTTAGCCCTCTTTCATTATGCAAAATGACATCTCCAAATGCCTCAGGCAGGTATTTCTAATAGAAACCAAAAGAAAAAAGTGATAAGGAAATTTAAATCTAATAACATACTTTGGTAGAATATTTATAAGTGATCAGCAGTGTATTAAGCTGTAGAGAATACTCATCACAGTCACTCTGGCTTGCTGTATTCTCTCATGCAGAACTACCTAACCCCAGGCTAGATGGCTCTGAAATTTGAAAGCAGGGTTCTGAGCATTAGACAGTGCATCTATTATCATCAACAGCTTCAGTATGTGAGTGTGCATATGTACTAAATTAAGCAAGGTGTTATCTGCAAGTTTCCTTATTTATAGATACACTTTCCCACCAGGTTTTAAACCATTTTTTTAATGAATGATACAAAAGAAGGCAACTTTAGTACAAGTGAACAAAGAGTGCGAGTCGATCCTTGCATGGCATGAATCAGAGCAACTACACCGAGAAACAGCACCAGCTGAGAACCTACTCAAAAACATCAATGTTTTCATTCATAGCAATGTAATATCTCAAAATCTTCATCCTAAATCCAGCACCCAGACTGCTTAAATCCAACACTTTGGTAATACTATTCCTTGTGCCATAGTGAAATCACACCTCATTAAGACATTATTTCAGTGTAGTACCCTTCTTACAGAAGAAAAGCAGAGCAGCAGTTCTAGTTTCAAAACCACCAAACCAGCTGACATTTTAATAAAAAAACCATGAATTTGGTCAAAATCTATGTGCAGAATTCCTCCATTTTAAGAGGACTGTTCTAATCTTTTGGAAAGGAAAAGGCAAATTTGAACTGCTGATTGCTTTATTTTTTACATTTTGGAAGTTTTGTGACAGGTTTTTGACCACAGCTCATTCATAGACATTGATCATAAATTAAGGTATTTTTTTAAGTTCCAACTTTATTTTGAAGTTTTTTTAGGTTCTTCTTATAGCCTGAATTTCGTAGCATCCAATAGTGGATTTGCAGAAGGTATTTTACTTTAGTGTGGAGTTGCTACTGCAAAACATTTAATTTCGTTTTTGCTGCTACAAATCCATCCTGTGCCATGTTGAGTTGCTGTTTGCCAAGAAGCCAAGGACATAACAAACCTATTTTAGCTGGAAAAGTCCAGCAGTAGTACACATCAGGCCTCTGACAGTATGCCAGAAATGGCAGAAGAGCGTACCCTCAGCAATCATCAGCCGTTGCTGAGAGCAGGGTTATGCCTTACCTTTGGAGCTGTTCAACAAATTTAGTGAATATCCTGTAAAAGCTTTGGCCTGGAGTACTTCAAGAAGCTAGGAATGGTACTGACATATGGGCAGCATCTGATGAAGTTATTTCCAGAAAATCTGAAAGGATATTTTGGGATCATGAGTGTTAGAAAGTATGCTTGATACCTAAGAGATCTCTCAGAAAAACAAAAGAGATTTAGTGGAAATATGAATTCAACAATCATTTCTCTATCGCTCTCTGAACATGAATAATATCCATTTTTTTTCTTTTCCTTTCACCTAAAATGTTTTCTAATCACCCTGAAACTGGCAGTTCTAGCAGAATGATTTTTTTAGTTATCCTCCTATTACTTCTAATAAGCGAAGAGGAAGTGGAGCTCTGTATTTAGAGGAAAACACTAACATTTGAAATACTTGAAAAGAATTTGGGAGTAGGGGAACCCCTGCATGATTGCTTGCTCTGGGTGAAATAAAAAATTAGCGATCATTAGAATTATATCTGGTGAAAGAGGGAGCTCAAAAGGAAGGGTTATAACCCCTCACAGTCCTGAGAGCAGCAACATGCCTACCTCTTGCTGCCCAGCCTCCCGCAGTGTCTTCCTCCTCTCTGTCCATATCCCAGGACTCCATTTCAGCCCATCCCAGGCCATCATTCCCTGCCCCACTGATGCTCTCGGAGTGCCCATCTCTAGCTCTGTCCCTGCCAACCCTGACTTGCTCACTGGACTTCTCAGGCTGACTTTGGACTTGACTGATCTTTTCACCTTCTCTGTCCAAGGATCATCTTATTACCCCAATCCTGGACCTGTGTTGTATAACAAAGCAAGCCCCCCACTGGATCTTCCCTGACAATAACCAGGAAAAGTATACTGAGGAACTCCATGAAATGTCAAGAAGCTAGCTGTACAGCTGGGATACTGGGAGCAAGGCATAAGACAGGAGCATGAAAGGAGAAAGCAAGCAAGCAAGCAAGGGAGAAATCTGTTTTCATCTTTGTTTCCATAGTTTTACTGTACTGTTTACTGATTCAAGCTTGAATGGCTTCAGAGGCATTTCATCCAGAATGACTTGTTTGTGGTTTGTAATTGCTCTTCATAGAGCTAAATAAAATAACTATTTTACTACCTAAAAATACTTCTTAAGTAAGATCACAGGCCTATAAAACAAAGACAAAAACTAACTTTGTGGAAAAGGAGAGAAGTTTGCAGAAGGAGACTAAGGTTTGGAGTATCTATTTTAGTTTTTCTGACCAATGAAGAACTAAAAGAGGTTGTGTGTTGAAGAATATTTATGTATAATTGCTTCTATGTACAGCAAAATCTGAGGAGCCTGGAGAGAATGAGACATAACTCTGCCTCTGCATAAAGCAAAGCTGCATCAATGCAATGTTTTGTTTAAATAGTTCATAATTTTTTTTTCCTAAACCAAAAATCTCTTTACTTTTTCTCTCCAGACAAAGCTGTTTTGCCAGAAAATGTGAAATATGAACGCGGAGTGGGCCAGGAGTAAGTGGCTTTCTTCTGTGAGATTGTGGTGTTACAGAGCACTAATCCTAGTCAAGCACTTTGGTCATCATCGAGCCCATCATCTTCTCCAGCTTTTCTTGAGCTGAAGACACAGCCATTTTAGTGTAAGTGGAGGCAGCCATATATATTTAGCATCATTTGGTTGTCTGTGAAACAAAAGGGTGCTAATTCGTCCTCTTTTACTAAAGGAGATTTATCACAGGATTTTCTCATTCTTTGATGGACAGGATTGTATGCAGAGACAGATCTTCAATCAGACTAAACTTCAATCAAACTAAACTAAACTAATCAAAACCGCAATTATTCTCTGGTTTTCTTGCAGCAAAAGTTGGGGGGTTTTAGTTTGAGGCTTTCTCAATAGTGATTGATTTTCTCTCTTAAAAAGACACAGTAAGTAAAAGAAATGATCAATAAAACCTTTTTTTGCTGGAGTTGACCCAGCTGATATCACTGTTTGAAGCTCAAACTTGGACAGCAATGTTTCACAATTTCAGCAGAGATTTGGTGCAATAGGTACTGAATTTTAACAGCCTTAGGCAAAACTTCTGGTCTTATTTAAATCTCTGCATAACATATTAAAGTCTGGGGTTGTTTGGCTTTTTTAAATTCATCTGCAAATAATTTCATAAATTCTTTATATTGGGAAAGATAGAAGTGAAAAATTTGTATGCCTAGAATTTAAAAATAATTTTTTAAAAATTGAACAATTTTCAGTGAATGTGCTTTTAAACTTCAAAAAGGAGAATCAAAGGGCAAATCTTCCAGTCTTATAGACACTTCTGTGATTTACCTTCTGTGAAGACAGAGATCTTTGGGGGGTAATTAACTAACAAAAAGAAATGTCAGTATATATTGGGTATTATAAGGAAAAGTGCTTTCTCTTCAGCTGAAAAACAACATGTCCAGAGTTAACAATATCAGTTCTTTCTCATGTAGTTTTGTGCTTTAAAACATATTGTCATCTCTTTATATTTTTCTTTTTTTGGAAAATCTACATTTAGATTTCCTTACAGTCAGGTAAGATACTCCCTCTATAAATAGTGGCAGATATTCATAGGCATGATAATGATGAACGCACACACAGACTCACATAAACTCTCTATTGCTTTTTAAATTTTTCTGTATTTTACATAAGGTAAGATACAGAGCAGGTTAAGTGCCGCCATGAAGTTTCCACACACACAGCACAGCCTGAGGTACCTTTTTTCTTTGGGTTTTGTTCATTCTCTCTATAGGCCTTACATTTTCAGCAAGTGCCATATGGACAAAACAGTTCCTGGTAAAATTTTGGACAACAATTAACATAAGCACAGCAGGAGATTCCAACTGTTGACCCCTAAAAGGTGGTTAATCAACAACATATGGGTTTATTTATCCCAGCAAGCCCTTTTAATTAACAGTTCTGGAAAGTGTACTTTTTTATGAACTCTTTGTTATAATATGTTGAGAAAATTCTAAATAGTGCAAATGAAACTCCAGCTTGAAAGAAAATGGCATTGTTTATGAGGAAAAAAAAGAAAATCTGTCAAGAAGTCAATGTGTGAGAAACCCTAATGCTAACCTCAAAGAATGCTAGATTAACAATGTTTGTGCCTGGAATCAGATCTGAATTTATAAGAAAATCTCTAAAGTTCAGAAAGTTTGTGTTTAGTATTTAAACTCATCTGTAAAAAATAAATGCACATTGTAAAGTTTATGCTTAGAGTAAAAAATGTCAGTAGGACAGGATCCTGGTTTGAGCCCACTCTCTGAATATACCAAAACATTTACTTTCAAGCTGACAGAAGAAGACACTTGATGATAAGGTAGGTTGAAAGGAAGAGAGGATAAAAAATAAACAGTGATGCCAAACTAGAGAAGAGAAGCAAACACTAACAAATAGGCACACAGCACAGAATAAGGAAACACAAGAAAAGTAACAAATATTAATAGTACCTCTTTATTAATGCGATGTAAATTATTTAAGGTAAGTCTGAAGTAAACCAAAAAGCCTTAAGATATATCGAAGATATTTAAGGTAAATTATTTAAAGAAAACAATAAACCAAATTTTCACTTGGTGTAAATTGAGACAACTACTTAGAAAAAACTGATTTACATGTCTTGAAAACGTAATCAGGTTGTTCATACTAAAGAAATTGAGACAACAAACCAGACAGCCTTTTCTTTATCTTTGATCAGCTAAAAAAGAAAAATGTCTTTGATGGTATTTCATCTGCTTATCAAACCTCCTGGTGAACTTCCTGTAAATTATGTCCCAATGTTGAATGCACTGGGATGTGTTAAGGCATTCAAGCACTTCTAGTTAAGAAGCCATGCAAACTGAAACAACTACTGAGCGCCTTGGAGTATACTCATTCTTCACCTCTGAGCACTGGATTCTACCCTTTGCTAAAAGTAACTGCTACATCAGGAGGAATATTTCATATACACTTATTCATCAGCAAAACTTGATCTGTCCTAGGAAGCAGAAGCATTTTACTCTTTTACAGCATTCTGTGCTAAATTAAAAGAATTTTTCCTCTTAGAAAGTTATTTTTCAATACTAAAAGCATTGGAGTCTCCTTAACTGTGATCTCTGATTGCCTACGGTAAAATGGAAGAATGCAGATTTTCAGTATTTTGAACATCAGGCCAATTCCAGGGCAATTGTAGCTATAGCTACAACCTTCTAAAAATGTTTGCCAAAGAATCTGTTAGTCAGCTGAGATTCCACTAAGTGAGGTGTTATATTTGTCTTCAAAACAAAACAGAAAAGGTTTTTGCTTTATCATTGGCTTACTTTGCCACATTAGAAATAAGAGAAAATAACCTAAACTGGCAGTCATTATCTATCCTGTATTATGTACTAACAAGGAGCAAGAAAGTGACCACAATCTGAGGACTTAGATGGAAGTAAAGATGGCATTCTCATAAGGAACCAGTGTAGGGGACTGTTGTCTCTTTCCCTGTGGAAAGCCATACAAAGCCTGCTCAGAGCAGCAAGTTTTCAGACTGCTAACACTTGCAACTCTGTAAAACTGTCAGAAGAAATAACCACACATCACAAAGCTTAGGGTAAATAGTAAATATTTTAAACAGGGACAGAAAGATATCCTGATAGGCAGATATCCGTGTTATCCTCTATGGTTCACATCACCATTCCACATATTTGAAGTTAATGAGAAGCTTCAGTAATGACCTTCTACAGAAAGAAGGATTCTCAGGATTAGCCAGTACTAAATATAAAGACTTTACCTTTAATTAGAAAATGTTGTTTTCTAAGACGGATGTGTCTGATTGTTCCAATTTAAAAAAAAAAAAGACCATTGTGCAATTCCCATAAAGAATATGATTAAGCACTGAATACAGTTTACAACCTCTGAGTAAATGTGGATGTCTACAACTATGCAGATAGTGCAATGAAGGTAGTCTTGAATCTATTTGAAGGAGGAAAAGAAAGAAAATAGAAAGAAAACTTAAGTGCTGCATAAATTACGTGAGCTATCAACCTCCTGCACATTGAAGACTAATTCTTATAAAAAAGATAAAAAAAGCCATAGATTATTCCAGCATGTTACCCTAAGTGAACAACTAATTTCATAAAACTGAAGACAGTATCTTACATAAAAATACAGAAAAAGTGAAATCCTTTGTGACAATTAAGCTAAGTGATTCATGCAGAGCTGTTGATTTCATTTTCAAAAGAAGATCAATGATTAGGCAAATCTTCTGTCCTGGATTTTCTCTGTCATTGTTAGCGAAACTTTTTATTTTAAAAGATTTTTTTTCAAATAGAAGATATTTCTGGTTTTATTTTTTAAAGGACTAGTGAGTAATAAAAGCACACTTGTTAAGGTAGAAGTATGGTCCATAAGCTATGTTATAAAGATGCCATCATTGCTGGGCTTTGGTTTTTTTGGTTTTTTGGTTTTTTTTTGTTTGTTTGTTTCTTTCTTTATTAACTTATGCATGTTTAAAATTTCCTCTAGATTATCTTAAGGACTACCCTCTCAGTAAAAAGCCACTTGCGTCAGCTTTTCATCTGAGCAAATTACCTGTTTAGTACCTGCTCAGTCCTGCTGTATGAACTAAACAACAGTTTAATTTAGATCCCAAATTTTCTTTTCAATATTTTTTATGAAAGGAAGAAAGAGCTAAGAGTTCTTTTAGACCTGGACACTGCTTCTGATTTGTATAAAGTGTTTTTTGATTATAAGTGAACCCAGTCAGACACATTGGGAAAACTGATGTAAACAATTTAAAAGATTAGTCCGGTTCTAATGCTCCAAAAATCAACTATGACCTACTTTCAGTCCAGTTATCTCCAGTTATTGACCTAGGAAAGGAACAAAGACCTAGGAAACACAAACTACGCATCTCATTCCTACAAGCACAATGGAGCACTAAAGGGCTGGGTTCAGTTTTCAGCACTGTCAAAGGAGCCGAGAAGAGTATGACCAGTGTATTACCAGTTACCTTTTGCGATGATGCAGCAAGATCCATGTACATGCTCTGTAGGAGAATGCTCTCCTTTTTAGAATGGTAATAATTTCTCTCTGAAACACTACTCCTATGGCTCTCTGGTTTTGAAATCTTTGTTGAGATGAAGGGAGACAGCATTTCCTTTAAAACTTTGGACCTAGCCAAGTGAAAATTAGTAAGCTTCCACTGTAACTAATTGAAGTTAGGTATTGTTTTTGTTAAACTCTCATCAATTTCACATTTTATTTATTTTCAAGTGTAGGTTTCAAGTGTTGCAGATGTGTTGGTTAGGTCTCAGAGAGGGAATATCAACTGTCACACCTGGTTCATTTGCTTCGTTATGCCTTTTGGGCACTGAGCTGCAGAATATCCTTTCCTTTTCTCATGCTCAGGAGGGGGTTTTTGGGTGCTTTGTAATTCATCTCACTTTCTACTGGTTAAAAATCAGTCTATGGCTAAGTGCTCACAAAATTGGATCAAAGTAGGCAAGCCTGCATATTTAGTACTTCTTGTTCATGATGAAAATCTTTGTATTAATGTAGTACATTGTTGTATTTGTACTCACGGTTCATTATATTTGATTTTCTACATCTTTATGTTTTCGGAATCTGACCAAACTATATAATGCTAAACAATGAGCATCCTAATATATTTAAGGAAGCATTTCAGCATAAAAAAGAGAGATGGCTTTCATCTTTCCAAAGATAAAATTATTTTTATTTGAGAGAACATTGATCTTGAGAGGAAATTTTCTCTTTCATTCCAATATAACAATGATGAATATGTATTAATATAGTGATAGGAAGATTTCTCTTGTTTTGTGTATTTGAAAATTCATTATCCTTCTCAGGGAAGGATTTATTTTATTATTGAGTTATTCATCTTTTTCTAAACACAAGAAAAAGTGAAGAGTGTTTCAGAATGGAGTGGATAAAGCCGCAAGAATGTAAAGAGCACTTCTTAAAATTGTTGCGCCTGAGAAGTGGGTAATGGAAAAGGAGAAAAAAAGCCTCAGCTCTCTATAGGGAGGAGTGAAAATCTGCACAGAAAAAGAAAGAAACAAGCAGACACTGATTGATAAATTACTTGTCACAGGTAATGACAAATTAATAATTATCTTTAATAATTTGAAGTTTAATGAAACTAATTATTCCCAAATCTGTCCAGTAATGTTGAGGATAAATTTACTTCCATGTTTAAAATGGGAATAATCAATTTATGTCACTTTAAGATAATTTTTTTACCATATCTGTCTAACATTTTGATATAGAAACCTTGGAGAAATTTTAGTTCTTCAAAGTGACTCCTGAAAAACTGTATGTAATATGCAGCCTTGAGCTACTGAATTTTGATGTGGATTCACTGAAATCTGTACGAAATACTAGTCAAAACCTCATTAGAATCATTATGTTTTTATTAATGTTAAAACATTTTTGTTTCTTGCTAATCTGAACCATCCATGACTTATAACTTGGCTGCACTACTTAAAACTCTTCATAACGAAACCAGAAAAATGTTCCACACCTCTGATTTCCTTGGTCAGCCATGAAGATACCACGAGTATCTGATGCATAACATGAACCATTTCCTGAACTAATGGAGGACCATTTAAAACCAGTTTAATTCTTTGCCTTGCCATTCCTATTGGAAGCTTTCTACAGAAATTTTTTCCAAACATGGTTGGAAATTTGACACTTCAGGCCTGAATCAGTTCCTTAACAGTTCATAGTCACTTTTCTCTTATCAATGTCATCCTTTAAAAAATGCTTTCCCTTTCTGAGGCTTGGTTTTTGGATTTAAACACAGATATTAACCTTTGTTTTGCTTGACCAAAGAAGCTGTATACTTTAGATTCATAGAATATAGGCTCTCCTTTTCATGGTCATCTGAGTAATATTTTCCAAGGCTATTCCAGATAAACTTTGGTGGGTTTTTTAGAGCTGGATTGGCTGAACTCCTCCATTTTCACTTGAATGTTGCAATGGCACTACACTTTCCTCTTTCTAGAGAAATATTGCAGCTGGTAAATCTTAAGACTGTGATTTTCACAGCCACATTACACTGATATATGACTGTCTTTCATGCTTCAATACAACCCTTTGATTTTCCTCCCCCTCCATTATTCAGCCCAAAATCTTGCTTATACCAGTAATCATTAACATGATTCCTAACTGAATTATACTGTGATTGATAACAAGGTTATTCAATCACATTTAGTCATTTTAAGACATTTACATTATCCACATATTGGTAATATATCTTACCTTTTTGATGGCAATTTAAAAAAAAAAAAANAAAAAAAAAAAACCCAAACAAATAAAAAAGAAAAACAGAACACTGCCAGTCTCTCTGCTACGGTCAGAAATGAAAATACTAGACAGCATTTGTCTCTCTGAAAACTTCTAAATATTATCATTACTAAATTCCTTTCAAAACCGTGTTAATCATAATCCTTATAGTAGGTTTTTGTACACCCTACATTTCTTAGACTATTCCGTTATCTTCTTTAGTTTAACCAGCAATGTAAGTCCTTTATCAAAAAACTGGCATAAATTCTCAAAGAAAATAGCACATAAGTACAGCAGGATGGATTTGTCAAATATGTATTATATTCTTTTTCCAGTTTACTTATATACTGTTTCCAGTTTCTTACTTACTATCATGACTGATTATTTTTACTTTTTAAAGGAAAAACTTCTTTGAAACATTTACATCATGGGAGCAAGACTAGTAGTTTTGTTTTTCATGTGTTCTGTGCCTTATTAAACGTATTTACCACATTTACTATTTTTCATCCATATAGTACTATTTAATAAAAAATAGTTATTAAAAATCTTTGATATTGGACCATCTGCTAACAATAAGAATAAACTGACAGCTTCTGTTGAGAAACACCTTAGTTAAAAGGACTTTGAAGCACTAGTCCTTTTTCTGTGTTTTGGAGAAAAAAATGCATAAAATTTTGTTTTCTTCTTCAATAAAAAATTAACTGTCTCAGGGGCTTTGACTAATCACTGCAATTCTCTTTTAACTGCAAAATTTTCACACAAGCTCCCAGTACCACAAGCATGCAGCAGCATCCTCACCGTGAGTGCCAGGGCAGATCTCGTGTTGATCAAAGCAGAGAATGAAACTGCAGCCTGGCTGGCGTCTCATGAAGCCGCACAACCAACACACCCCTGTAACACAAGCAATGCGCCAGCTGGGACGTGTGAGCACGGGGTGTGGCAGGCAGTAGGGTCACAGATACTAGCAAGCCATTAACTTGCAATAAGACAATATCAAATAATTGAGTCATGTGCTTCATTTCTACATGTAAACATATCGTACTGTCTCTTCCTTTAAGCAGGAAGGAAGTCCATGGACTGACCTGCTGCCGATTTCAGTATGGATAGGCTCTGCTCTGTCACCAAAACTTTCAGAGCAGCTTGGATACAGACTGTCTGAGTAATTCTCAGAGGTATGCTCGAACTAGAATAAAGATTCCTTAAAAAAACACCAGAGTATACAAATCTGCTTTGAGTATCGCCTGCTATATAATAGCATTTTAAGTTAAGCAGTTCTTCAAACTCAGCACACAGTTAAACATTTTGCTGAATATAGGTGTGTTAGCATAAACCCAGAACCTCTTTTCACATGAACAAAATCATCATTATGAAGTTTGAGAAGTGTGATTATACAAAATTGTATTTTGTATGTAAGCACTATTTGCCCAAACCCAATATAAATAATTTTACCTATTTACAGGAATATCACTCAAGAAATGTAACTACCAACATTTGGGCTAAAGCAATATTTTAGTGAGTTTAATCTATATTTTATATTTAAATGTATTACTTAGCCTGAAATCCATCTGGGCCTATTAAAGCATACTCCAAAGCCCAAAATATAGCTGGGAAGGCAAAAAATAAGTTAGCCAACTATAATGTGACCAACACAATAACAATACAGCCAGCTGCAAGCTGAATGTAGTAGAAACTTCTCAGCAATTAAAAATCACTGTGCATGCACAGATTCTCATCAACTATTTATAACCGCTTCCCTTATTTATCTTAAAGATAGAAAAGATGTAATCATGTCCAGCAGCATTTTGTTTTAAACAACAAGAGCTGGTTTAATAGGTAAAATTACAAGGATCCAACCTGGAGAATAAAGAAATTAGTTTTTAAAATAATAGTCCTCTTGTAAGAGGAAAATTTTCAGGGCTGCTTCATGACATCATAGGAAGGTAAGTCCAGAAGGCACTATAAGACACCCAAAGCAAAGTCAATTGTGCCTGTGTTTATTTTAAATATCTGGTAAACAATTTTATGCAAGGGTTTGCTAGCAAACTAACACGAGCAAATCCAATGGGAAGACTTGGCAAGTATGGAGCCTGCAACAAAGATCTGAGGGTCAAGTCTTGGTGGGTAGGAAGAAATATGAATCACCGAGCAAGACAAATATCCAACACATCTCCTCTGAGAAAGCAAGTAGTATGGAAAAATCAGGTGAGATTTTTATTTGAACACTTTTCACCAAGCTGCTTCAGCACCTCCCCCTTATTAAGCAATGTATTCCAAAGTTTCATGCATGTTTAAGCTGGATATTGAGAAAAACTATTTTTATTTGTTCTCCTGTAGTTTTTGCATTGAACAGTCCTTCCTATCAAAGTCCCCTAAAGCAGAAATGCTTCATATATCATAATCTTTCTGGCCTCTCTCATATTTCTATCTCAATGTGAAGGGAAGAAATTACTCCAACCCTTCCCATATAACTTTGTAACAAATGTATGTGTACGAAACAAAAGCTACCTTTTCTTTCAATAGGCTTTGTTGGAAATGCTTCAGTTAATTAAAAATAAAAAGTTAATAATTTTTAGTCATTCAATAGAAGCTGCTTGTCCGTACTTTTAGATTCAACCAAATTTAATTGAAAATAACTGAAAAAAAGTGATTACATTTTTAAACTGCAAGAGTCTCTATTTTTTTAAAGCTACTGCTAATTTTAAAAGTGTTAATTTATATTTAAAAAGTGAGAAACAGTATAAGAAATTCAAATTTAAAAAACATTGCAAACTCATTCCCTTTTTCTTTGTCAATTTTCAAGTTGATTGAGCTTAGGCCTAATGAAATTGACTTCGAGTTATATTTTCAATTAAATCCTTAGCATACAACAGCAGCATTTAAATGCTGTATTTCTGTCTCTGAAACACAATCTTATTTTTTTATAGGTTGAAATGGAATATTATTACAATGGTCAAAAAAGTTTCACCTGGTGATATAACTTCATCCAGCTGTACTACTTCATCTTGTGGAGTACAGACATAAATGTGTGTTTATGTGCAGATATGTACATGCATGTAATATCTCCATAAAGAATATGCAAAATTGTAACCTAGAGGTCCATTAGATTAACTTGAGGCATATTAAAGCATCTTGAAATAGCACAGCAGTGACTGTCAGCTAGCCAGACTGCCTAATGTGGAGAATATCCCTTGTTAGGTATCTTATTAAAGTTCTCAGCAGGGTTTCTGATTCGTCTCAACATCAAATGAATAGTACCAGCCTTTATTCAAGAAAGAGGTAACTATAGTCTAACTAGATTATGCCAAATTCCAGAAATGTGCTTTCACAGTTGCCAAAGATTTTTTTTCCCACTGTGCATATTTCCAAGGAGTCTATCACTATGGACCCTATTCATAGGAAACATTATCCTGAGTTGCTGCACTACTACACCAGCTGACTTTTACAAGGGTATTTAATCTGAGAGAATGTTTTCCTTGGTTTTAGAGTATCTGTGCAATATTTAGTTATTTGAAAGTAGCTACTACAGGAAGTAAAACAATGAAAGATCATGGCAGCCTCCCCTGTTCCCCTGCTTTTTTTTGAAGATCCTCTTGAAGGAGCAGGAAATGCTGCTACTGTATCAGTATTAATGTAATTCTAGGCATCAGTTACCAACTCTTATTAAAAACCCTCTCAGCAAGAGAGGGAGTCTTTGCATAGTGTGAAATCAGATAATAAAGACAGGAAATAAATAGCTGATCTCCCAAGTAAATCTACAAGTACAGTTCCCTCTGCCCTACGTTCAGCAAGGAAGCAATCTCTTGATAGATACTGCAAATGGAGTCCAAGAGCTTCAGCCACTAAAAAAATGGGAAAATTTATTTAACTCCCTGCTCTTCCAAACAGGCAGATGGGAGAGCAAGTGACTGGGAATCTGAGCTATTTAGGAAAAGAGTTGCTTTGAAATTTGCCTTTCGAGACCCTGCTTTCAAAGGCCAAATTTAGATATCTGTAATCTCCACACAATATACAGAGATATTAAAGTACCTTAGAAAGGCATTTAAAGTTGCTTCAGGGAGAGTGGGGAGGTGACAATCCAAAATCAAATGCTGCAGACAATGTCTATAATCCCACTCTTATTTGAGTTTTGAGCAGCGCATTAAGGGCTGCAACAGATGTCTCTATGATCAACATCTGGAGACAGCAATACTGTTGGCAGATGCCTACAAACTGTTTTTGCAAAGAGCTAAAGCTTGTTTTCCTTCATTGATGGTGACTGTTAACTCTTCATAACTCTTACACAAGACCTTCACAGATAAACCTTTCAGGGAGGTTTGACCACCTCTCCTATGTTGGTATCTCTTTTTCTACCCCACATCTGATTAATACAAACTAGCCTTGGCTGCAGATATTATTTTTCTCCCTCCTACAAAATTACTGTTAGGATACCTGTTACCTCTCTCTTCCCAGTGCCAGAAATCTTGCATGAAGGAATGCACCAAGGCCCAGCTTCAGAGTGAAAGATGCAAAGACACACCACTTTACTGAGCATACATTCAGACAGGCACTTAGCAGATACCTAGAGAGAGACATTTATTTGAAACTTGCAGAATAAAGATTGAATTCTCTATTTCTTTTGGATCTGCCAGAGCTCTAGTAGTGAGTGAAAAAATATGTGTAAAGGGTTGGTGGAGGCACAATAACCTTAAAAAGAAAATAATCGCAACCACATTTTCTGGGAGGTGCAGTATAACCCAACTGTATATAGAAATTGAAGTGCTGTGGGAAGTAAGCTGCTGGTTTGTCTAGAACACAGGAGCTGCAGGAGCTGGTTATTTAACAGCTCAGGATATATATAAGCAGACTTGAAGAATAACAACAGGCTCACTCAAATGCTCCAGGCTCCCAGTACCTTCAAGCAAAGGAGAGCTAAAGAAACCACTACAAAGAGATCTAGTAAACTGTCTCAGAAATGTTTCCCACTTCTTCCTGAAAAACATTACTTTCAGTCCTCGACATTATATATTCTCAGAAGCTGCTTGTCTGTACTTCCCAATGGACTACTACTCTGGAGTTTATTGAACTTCTTTAAAGGTATCATTATATGATTTTTTTCACCACATGGAATATTATGTCAGTGGTGGAACATAAAGATACACAAACACGTACACACAAACATCAAGGGGGATCCATTCGTCATTTATGGTGAATGATTTTCCTGATTAACTAAAAATACATCTGATACAGAAACGAAGAATAATTAATACTAAAATATGTTGCATGTCTTGCATTCATTTGATACAGTTCAGGAGTGAACAGTGTTTTTCAAGAAGGTTAATTGTGAAATTAAATTTTAATAACTCACATCATGATAACAGTGCAGAAATTTTCCCTTCTAAAGGATTTGAAAAGATTACTGAACTTGGGATCATGAAATTCTTGAAAAACACAGTATAAATTTCCCGTTTTTCTCCCCCATAGACTGTTTTGTTCATATAAACTTTGGGCATCTTGGCACAACTTCATGCTCAACCTTGACTCTTCAATCAGCAAATAAATCACAGCATATAGTAACTGAACACTGACAGTACTTAGTAAAATAAATTAGTTTCTTCACAGCCAGTTAGCCTATGTTATCCTATCATCTTTAACACACTTCAAAAGTTTGTGTGGCCTGAAAATTAATTTACCTGGTGTTTTCACAAGGGGCTATTTCTGTAGGGTAATATAAGCCGCGGAGGTCATTAGGAGCTTCAAACACCTGAAGACTTTACTCGAGAGGATGGAAGAGAGAGATTGCTGAGACAATAAACTCCCTTTCTTTTAAGTTGAATTTCTTTCATAACAGAACAGTTTAGGTTACAGTAAGAGAGAACCAGAGTATAGTTGCAAAGTCTTAGGGAGAGCTATTTTTAAAGTAATGGTGGGAACCAGTGTCTGGACTGTAGTGTCCCCACCCCCAAATCATCTGTTCTGTCCTGAACTTCTAATATAACCACTTGGTGAAGAATTTGCCTGCTAGGATTTAACTTTGAAAAGGACTTTAAAAGTGCATGTGATAAATGCTGACATAGTTTTCCAGTTTTAAGAAATTTAAAGTAGGCTTTCCCCAGCATAAATGAGTACATCACCCCACTTGCCATTCCCAGCCTGGGCTGTTCAGTTCAGCAGATGATAGACTGGGTGAGAAAGAAACTAGGTGAATGACGAGATTTAGGGTGTGGAGGTGGGGAATACCAGAGTAACATCCTGCAAAATCATATGGAAAACTGTAGTATAGTGATCATGCAGCCAAAAGGCTTTCAAGAAGATGGATCATAGTTTCAAAGATGAACATAAGCTATTACATAAAAACAAAACCAGATCAGATAATCAGGATCTCACCTGGCTTAGCATCTTGAGAGAGAAAGGAGGAAGCATACTGAAACTAAATCCAACATATTTCAGGAAAAAAAATGTTTAAATTTAACAAAACTAATCCACTAACTTGGATTTAGTGAATTCACAGCAATTTTTTTATCACTTATATAGACAAATAGATAATTAGCAATCAAATATAGGTAGATTTTTCCAAATAAATTGACCTCAGGACTTCTGCTCCTACTATTATTTACTAAAGGCTTGTTGTACAAGTCACAGAAGACAGTGAGAAATCAGATAAGTGAGCTGATCTTGGAGACAAGTGATGCTATCAGTGATACGGATGTTTGCACAACTGGCTGTCTCCTGGCTCATTCAAAACCAAATATGAGAGTTATGCAAAGAAGAAACAATTTTCCATTGTTGTTTAAAAAAGGCAATATTGAATGGTCTGAGCACAAAGAGCTGTTCAGATATAGTCCGTGCTACAGAGAAGACATCCAACATCTCATCTTCATTGTGTTTTTCTGCTCAATATTCCCTCAGCTGTGGACGGATGTTTTCAGATATCAAAGGGTCAGAAGCAGCACTGCAAAATGAATTACATTAGTTCCACTAAAGGGAGCAATAAAACTCTCATTGCACTTCTATAGAAGAAGAATATGGACAATGCAGATGACTTTTGAATTTCTGTATATATTCTTATTTGTTTCTCCTATCTTGCTACATTCTGAGAGCCTAGTTATTGTATTCCTTAAAACAGATCCTGCAAAAGCAAAACTCCCACTGCTGCCAATTTTAAAAATACAAAGAAAAGCTTTTGCATAAAGAACACAGATGAAGTCTTTTTGTACAAAAAAGGTTATTGAGCACCACAGGAATACAACGCTCAAACACAATATAAAGGTTACACATTTCTGTCAGGAGGTCATGGTTTCTGGCACCTTGATTAGACAATAGGTGCACTGTTCATTATCTGTTGCTAGAAGGAGGGTGTTTCTTGTTCAGAACTGGTTAGCTATGTCAATTTTGGTTAAATAAGAAACATAAAGTATACATGAGAGCGTATATATAGAAGACGTAGAAAATATTATTTCTTTTTGGAGGAAAAGTTAGATGCATTCTCGTAGTTACACACTAGCAATAATTGTTGGAAAGCATGAGAAACAAATTATTAATAAGTTTAACCATGTAACTTTTCAAATTGTTATCATCTATTGAGAAATTTAGAAAATTTCAAGCTGAGGAAAATAAACATCATTTTTCTGAATCTGCAATTCCTGTCAATGCAGGCAGCATACAGATGAATATTATCTTCTCTGGCTGTTTTTAATGTATAACATATGCATGTTGCTGCTGGGCTTGTTGAAGTAGCTGAGCTGAGGGTATGGGGGAAGGAGAGAAAAAGTAGAGGTGAGTGATTCTGGTGAGCATTTGCTGTTTGTACTCTAGCTGCAAAAATTTAACATGTTTACAGGAGGGAAGAAAATTCAGCATTACTGAAAACAAATGGCCTCACTTAAAGAAAACTGGAGGTGGTGAGGGAAGGGAATTTCTTTACTGAAAACAAATGCATTCTCAGTGTAGAGAAAAAACCCAACCCACAACAATAAACAAACTAAATTAGCTCAGTATCTTGAGACTCCTTAATATCTATCTGGGAATCTGTTTCTTGATGATTGGAAGAGAAAGGACAGTAGGAGGGGTTGCCTCAAATTTCTCCCAAATGAAGGATTGTGGGGGTGGACTAAGAGGGGGCTGAAGACTGTGTAACATCAGGAGACACATTTGTTCAGTCTTCACTGGCATTTCCATGCTGAAGAATTTGTTTCTGCAAAAAAGGTTAAAAACTGTTCTGTGACTTAGATTAAATTAAATTCTTTGGCATGAAAATACAGACTTTTACTTCTCTCTGCTTGATGCTCAAATCAGAGCAATCTTATTTCGTGTCTGTTCACTGCTTTAGTTTGCCAGCATTTTTAGGTTTTCTCTTCCTTGCACAGAAATATTCCGTCATTAAATCTGATTTATTTCCCCTGTTACACATCCTAATTCACATCTTTGTGCCTCACTGTTCCTTGTCACCTCTTCCACCGTAAATGTGGGATTTTAAATTCAGATTAAATTTTGTTCAGATCCTGCTCAGGTCACGTTTAGTTCTGATTTTTGTCTATTGGACAGAATAAAAAAGTGTAAATACAAGAAGCTAGAACTTTCCCGAGTTTCAAAAGCTGTTGTCAGGTGAGATTTTTTTCTTGTTTCAGGTATTAGTTTTACATTTCCTACTACAGAAACAGTATTCTGTTACCTGAAACACATAATTCAATTAACAATACATATTTTTACATATTTTTTCCAACTGAGGTCACTAGTTAAAAGTGTATCTAAAACTAATCTAAGGACCAAAAAGTCTGCAGCATTAACTATGAATTGCAATTTTGCTACAGTTATGCTCAATGACTACATAACATTTAGATTATATTTATCTAAGCAGTTTTTGATGACCTCCAATAGGAGAGACTCTGCACTGTCCCTGGGGACAGCAGTTCAATGTATTTATTGCAACAAAAGTTCTGGGTTATTAGTTTTTTTTTCCTTATCTCCTCCTAGTCTACAACAGTTTCTTGCTGCAAGTTAAGGTTTTTATATCCTGTGCTATCTCACACAAATGAGAAAATCAGATTATTTCCTTGCTAACAAGATTTATACTCCTGAAAACTGTCCCTTTTCTCTTAAGAGCTACCCTAATTCTCATACAAGAATTATGATCATACAAGAATCATACACAAAATAATTATGGATGTTCCCCTACGCAATTATGTAATACTATTGACATATATTCTGTATATCATTAACCTAAACCTGCTTATGAAAAACAACCAGATTTTGATGAAATGCATAATGATAACAAAGACTGCATCTTCTAACACTTAGTTTCAGTTTTACCTTGTTTGGATGTTTTTGACATACAGTGTTTTAATGTTTTGCCACAGTTTTTTCAAGATCTGGTTCTTTCCCCACCCCACCCCACCCCATTTATAACTATCCTGGTTCCACCTTTACCTCATTCAGGATAGCAACATGAGAGAGAAACCAAAACTGATTCACTGTGGAGCTCTGTAATGTGGCAACTGCCCCTAACTTTCCATTTAAGTTCACCTAGAATAATTTAATGGTGCATTGTTTAAGGCCTTCCTACTTGTCTATGTTTATTTCATCAATTTTCATGCTGTTTGCAAGTTTTATTTATTACCAGCACTCTTCTTTTATGGCTCTGTGCAGTCATCATGACAATGAATTACTCTTGAGAGCTATTCTAAAGCTTTCCAACTTTTCTGAATGTGACAGGCTAGGATGTTGGAAATGTTTGAAGTCATGGAATGAAAAACATCATGGGAATATGACTCAGGACTAGTCATCACCACCTGGAAAGTTGTCATTAAGAAAAAAATCATGTTAGAAGTCAACATACAGTTTTGAGTCTTGAAAAGTTGCTGGAAGGGAAGTTAACAAACAAGAATCAGGTTCTGGAGTGCTCTCTCTCTCTTCAGGGCAAAATCTTTCTTAAAGGAGGAGACCTTCCCAAGTCAGACTTGACATCTAGAACCAGTTGTCAGAACGAGGTCAAAGGGTACTTCAAACTCCCTCTGCCTCACTCTTCTTGAGGTGATGCAGGCTATTGCAGGAAGAGAAGCAGCATCTAATAATCCTTATTATGTTGGATAATAGCATTATTGATAACAAAGAAACGCTAATGTGAGATTATTCACAAGTCACTATAATCTTTTCTTTATGGCATGAAATAAAAACCACCAGTGGTTCTCCTAACCTAGTTTCAAGGTTGAATGGACTTTGTGCTCTATTAGTGTCCAAAGGATTCATGAAGATCTTCTCTAAAGTATTTAACCATAAAGGCCAGATACACATCTTAGAACCAACCTAATCTTTTCACTTTTGTCTATGTTGAATCATACTTCACTATTTTAATCTGTTTCATCATTTAATCTTTCAAGCAAATAATTTGAACTCTATTTCACTCTATTTTTTTCTGTTTCTTGTGCTATTCTGACAGCTCAACTCCTAAGGTTTCTCTTCGCTATAGCATTTTATTTTCCCTATTAACCATCATAGTGGCATCTGGTTTACCAAAGTACTCTGAAGTCAAAATATGTCTCTCAGCGAGATCCTTCAGCTTGGAACCCTACTTAAGTTCAGTATGAAAACATAAATGAGAATTCACATGACTACTAAAGAATTTTCTTATTTAATCTGCAATATTTACTCTCCTTTCTTCCTAATTCAGTCATAATTCTTTGGAAGAACATAATTAAACTAAAACTTGAAGCATTAAAACTGCTTTGGATTTTAGCTATCGTTTTTTTCCTTTTATCTCCTTTCATTTCTAGCTGTCTCATTAGCATAATGGCTGTATTGGCAGTCATTACAAGAATGAGATTATCTAGTGATGAATACTTCCATAGCAAAGTATTTAAAATAGGGTGTAAGCTCATTAGGAACTGGATGTCTGTAATGGGAGTCAAGAATGCTCGGCACTAGCTAAAAAATACACATGCTCTTACAGAATCTAGCCTAGTTGTTTAATTCTCAGTTTCAATTCTTTCCAGTTGCATTTGTTGTTCTTTCTTATAATTTGCTTCGGGGTTTTTTTATAACTTTTTCCAGAGGACCTTGTAGTTTACAACCTAAACCAGCAGAGCTACATCAGTTTGGCAGGAGACGGTGCACCTGAACCAAAGTAATTGCATTCTCCCACCTCTATAGCATTAGGGTGCTTCATGATTTTTAAAATATTTACTTCACAGATCATGCTTAGAACCTCAAGGAATCTCTCCCTGAAGATTCTCAAGTTTAGTTACATGCATCCTATAACTTCTTAGCTTTACGGTAATTTTTGGCTGAAACTTTAAAGTATATATCAATTATAAAGGTATTTAATCTATATATATACATATAAATATATATATAGCTAAAACTAAAAAAGACACTTTTTATCTTTAATCCTTTTGATTTATTTGCCATGCCCATTGATTACTACTTTCTTGTTATGAAGTAGCTGAGGTTTTCTTGCCTATGTTTGTATTGTTGTATCATACAGCAACCAAGAAAAGAGCCATTTACATGGTTACACTTAATTCCTAAGTGATATCACACTGTGTGCAGTAAAGCACCTCAGTGAATGATCCTCCCATTTTCACACTATTTCACATGATTGCGCTGGAATTCATAGACTAGCAGGAAAGATATATATACAGTCTAATGCAATTCAGAATAGTCAGCAGGAATCCCTAAACTTTTGATTGCCAGAAGTCAGTAAGGTACTAAAAGGAAGCATATTTATTAGATTCCTTTTATTCATACATTTTTTTCAAGCATATGCTACTTGCCACTGTTAGAGCAAAGATATTGGACCAGATTAATCCTCAGACTGACAAAACGTGGCTGTTTCTATGAAGAGAAAAGACTGTCTATTTTAGAATTAATAATATTAAAGCAAGGAAGTAGGTGGCATGAATGCCACAAACATCAAACTTCACTGGTGGTGATGTTACACTACAGTGAGAATAGGGATGTGCTACTTCACCGAAAGTGTTCCAATAGGATTGGAAATGAGCATAGTATTTCTCAAAAAAACAAAAAAAAACCCAAAAAAACCACCAAACAAGCCACCAATCACAAACAAACAACAACAAAAAAATTCCAAAACAACTTAAGTCCTTCACACATTCACAAAGAGCTGATCTGGAAGTTATGTTACTTCTTTCCCTGAGATGTTCTACTAATACAGAATACGGTCTGGAGCTGAAGCTTCTGAATTCTCCCCACCCTCTCCAAAGACCATTTTTCCTGAACTGCAACAGGCAACGATTACTGGAAAGAGACAACATTTGAATGCTTGGATTGTTTCCACTAGTGATCTGCTCTACACCCTTTTCAATATGAAAGAACATTTCTTGCTTTGGAGTGTTTTATGCACACGCTACATACACTTTGCTGACAAATGTAGTTAAGAGAAAGAAGTTTGCACAGCCGTCTCTAGTTTCTGCTTTGGTAGCTTCTGGATCTTCTGGGGACAAGGTCCAGGATTGTTTGGGAAAGCCTGGGATGAAGTGTTACTTGAAAAAAGAATGAAGAAGGTTACACAGATGAGAGCCCCTTCTGCTTTTTTCTTGTTTCAGCATTTGTTGAAAACATTTATCCTCTCAGGCTTTTTTGATGCTTATAAAGAAGTAAGAGAAAAATCTGCTGAAAGTGTGTGGTTGAAAACAAAACAAAATAAAACAAGTTTGATATAGCTATCTAATAAAAAATTAATGAAAAGTTGTGGCTGAAATGAGCTTTTTGTGATTTGCCAGGTGAAACAAAAAATAGTAATGGACGACTTTACCACCATAATTTTGGAAGAAATATACAGAAGTATGTATTTGAAAAAAATATGTTTGAAAAATTTGGAAGCAACAGTAAAGAGCAGCTCTTTTACAGTACATTTTGAATGAGAAGGCATTAAGTCACAATGTAGAAAACCACAATGTATAAAACTGATCACAAAGCAATAGTTTGTGATTTTAAAGTGGGGAAAAACTGTGAGCAATGGAACAATAAAAATCTTCAAACAAATGCAAATTTCAGCATAGAGAATTGCTAGAATAGACCCCAGACAGGGAAGGAAAAAGTCCAGAAAAAGCGTTAGTTTTGACAAATGTCACTATTAAGTCAAATGAACAAACTCTTTCAATTGAGACAAAAGAGAGAAAATTATATGCCATTACTGCTACAAAATCTAAGATTGGTATGCAACCTGTCCCTATCTCTAAGACCAAATCCTATAGAAAATTTGTACTCATCTAGAGATATAACACAGAAAAACAAAGGACAGAAAGAAATAAGAGTAAGGGACATAAACTTATGAAAGCTTTTATTAACAAGACAGAAAAACAAGGAAGGCAGAGAATATTTAACCAGGAAGCAGGCAAACCATGGATGACTCAAAAAAATTCAGCGGCCACTTTGCTAAGTATAAAGCCCCATAATTATGTGTGATTGTTCTCTTATGGAAGGCAATTATTTTGCGTTGCTCCATGCAAGGTAGGCCTAAGCTGGAAAACAACTCCCCGCTTTAGACACCACACTAAGAAAGATGCCAACAATTTGGAATAAATTGAAAGAACAACAGAAAAACAAGCTTTTGAAAACATAACCCAGAAACAAAGATTTAAAAGTGAATTGGATTTGCTTAGAGAAGAATGTAATAGAATGTAATTAAATATAATAAGTATCTCCAGGTATTTCTAAAATTATTCTAAAAATAGATGGACCATTAATATTTCTCAGTAATCTGCCTAATTTTCAACAAGCAAGACATAGTTTAGAAAATTGTACCTAATATTTATTTATAAGGACAGTAAGACAAAGAAATAGCTATTGAGGCTATGAAACCTGGTCAGTGGTCAGATCTGTCCATTAAATGTTCTAACAGTTCTCTAAAAAAAAAAGGATCAACATTGCTCAGCAGTGTTCTAACCATACCTGGTTCATTCACGTGGATTAAAAAATTGCTTATTTTCCCTGCTCTCCTGTATTTTACAACACTATTGTGTTTGTCACAAGTCAATCCTTTTTCTACTTTTTTTTGTTATTTGTATGTAGTATTGAGAGATTCTTTTCCTTCCACATTGAACTATGAATTATCTTGGACAGGCTGTGTCAAGACCAATTTTAGTGTGCTAATTCTGTAATTTGTTACTGAAATGTTTACAATCAAGCATTTTGCAGCTGAATTGGTAATATGATTCAGAAGATGAGCTTCTGGCAGCAACTAGTAAAACTTGCTTTTTACTGAAAAAATAGCATGCCTCTTTTTCATAAACACCATGCTCTCCTGTGTCTGTTTGTGTGACAATCCTACAGATATAGTCACTTTCACTTTAAAAAAAAGGAAAAAAGAAAAGAAAAATCCTCTTCTATGTTGTGCTTTGACTGTACTCTTCATTGACTTCTCAGTGTTAACCTCTATTCATTCAAATTTCTTAATTCTGAATTGTAAAACAAAAAGTTTACTCCAGTTTCAAATTATATTATAGAATACTGTATTACTATGAAAAGAGGTGGATAATTACTGTATTTCAGTTATGTAATCTGCCTGATTTGCAGCAAGGGAGATTTAGTTTAGAAAATTGTATGAAGTACCTATTTATAAGGATACTAAGGCAGAGGAACAGTTAATGCAACTATGAAACCTGATCAATGGTCACATCTGTCAAAATAGGTGCCCTAGTTTCAGCTGGAGTACAGTTAATTTCTTCTCAGTAGCTGTTACAGTACAGGAGTATTTAATATCGTCATCATCACCACCACCATAATTTAACCATAGTTGCATTTAATACAGTTTGTATTATCATAAAAATCGAAGATTAACTAATAAATTAAAATAAATTCTGTACTGTATTAATTTATGTAGAATTCCCAATATTTTTTAAAATTAATCAATTTCACAAAGAAATTTATAAAATGAAGACGTCTCTCACAAATCAGATGTTTCATTTCCCAGTAGTAAAAAAGATATTTTGCATTTCGAGGTATTTTAGCATTTAGGGCAACAAACAAAGCTGTCATTTGCCTTTCTGGCAATAATAATGCCTTGAAAAGCTTTTTCTAAAATGCTCTTGAAAGCTCCAGTTGAGGATCTCTGCTTTCACCTTACTGGTCTGTGATAAAGAGACTGTATACAATTTGTCAGGCAGCTCTTTGTTCTCCTGTGTCCTTCATTCTTCTTTATTATAATACATTATCTACATCATTATCAGCAAGCAAATTTTCTTGCTGCTGCTGTGTTCAGCCTATTCTTTTCTACAGCAGCAGTTTCCTGTGCTCTCTTCCCATCAGCTACCACATATGACCATGCTGCCAAGAGTTTTGTTGATGAGCTTGTCCCAACCCTCCATTCTTCAGGCAAGTTTGAAGCATCCTTGCCATCCTTGTACCTTCCAAAGAATGCTTTTATTTGTCCTAACCCGTGGGGTTTTCTTTCAGCATTCTTTAATATAGTGCTACACAGAATGGAAAAAAAAAATTAAGATCTGGAAAGAAAGCTAGCAAGTATAATAGTATAAACTCTTTGGAGGTAAAGCCAGAGCAATTGCATAGACCAGCTTCCACTTCCAAATAATATACAGTTAGAAAGAGTATCAACAAAATTAATTTATCCTTCTATTGAACCCAAAGGATTTAATGAAGAAAAAGTAATTCTTATTATACAGATAAGAAAATTTGTCATCCATATCACAGCATTGTTGCCAGGCCAATGACTAAACTTGAGAGATATACTGCTGTCATGTCACTTGAAGATGGAGGGGGGTCAGTGCAAACATTGGAGGTGTTAATATTTTTTACTCCTTAAGCAAACTTAATATGAGACTCATGCTGGGATCAGAATGACAATGCTTATTGAAAATATGCAAAAGACAAGGCCTAATCACATCTAAACCAGTTGGAGCTTGGAGTCTCCTTAAACATGAGCTCTGATAACAGTAGCAGATTTACAAGATATTTGAAGAGATACTACTCTGTCCTAAAAGTTTTACTCTGTTCTGGGTCTACCAGAGTCAACTGGGTAAGATTTATAATGGTGTGTCCAGCCAAATCCAGCAGTGTGCCTCCACTCCTGCTGGCCAGCAAGGTTCAGTAGTCCCTCACCACAGCAGTGACAGACTGTGGCTGCTTGTGACGCTGGCTAGAACACAGAGAAGACTGACACTGCTCTGAGATATCTCAGAAATGTCACAGGACGATTCATTAAGCAGAATACAAAGGTCTAATGTAAATATCTACACCTGACCATTAATTCTGTAAGGAACTGGGCAGGAAGAAGCAATTTTTTTAAAGTTCACTTAATCATTTCATGGTCTTATCGCAGGATGAGATGAGTAGCAATTCTCTCTCTGTACTATCCATAAAGTGAGGTGAACCTGGCTCATTCAGATCTAACTATCTATGCTGTGGAAGTTGAAAATTGTGCAAGACGAAGCCTACTCCACTTGTTTTGAGATAGCCTTGACAACAAAACTCAGACTTTAATCCTCTGTATTTGAGAAGGCCTGGCACCAACTGTGAACCACTTTCTATTCTCTTTACAGAACAAGGTTTAAGGTTGCTGTATATACCATGAGCAGTGGCAGAGTAAGTTGGTTTACAGAATCATAGAATGAACTAGATTGGAAAAGACCTTTGAAATCATCAAATCCATCTTATGACCTAACACCTCTATGTCAACTAGACCACGGCACTAAGTGCCATATCCAGTCTTTTCTTTAACATTTCTGCCTCCCTAGGCAGCCCAATCTCCCTTTCTGTGAAGAAATTCTTCTTAATGTCCAACCTAAACTTTCCCTGGTGCAACTTGAGACTGTGTCCTCTTGTCCTGTCTCTGGCTGCCTGGGAGGAGAGACCAACCCTCACCTGGCTACAACCTCCCTTCGAGGGCTTGCAGAGAATGATAAGGTCTCCCTTGAGCCTCCTCTTCTCCAGGCTAAACATCCCTCAGCCATCCCTCACAGGACTTGTGTTCCAGACACTTCACCAGCTTTGTTGCTCTTTTCTGGACATACTCCAGCATCTCAACATCCTTCCAAAATTGGGGTCTCAGAACTGAAAACAGCACTCAGGGTGTGGCCTAACCAGTGCCAAGTACAGAAGAAGAATCACTTCCCCAGTTCTGCTGGCCACACTATCGCTGCTACAGGCCAGGATGCCATTGGCTTTCTTGACCACCTGGGCACACTGCAGGCTCATGTTCAGCTGCTGTCAATCAGTATCCTCAGCTCCCTTTCTGCCTGGCCGACGCCCAGCCACTCTGCTCCAGCCTGTAGCACCGCAGGGAGTGGTTGTGGCCAAAATGCAGGACCTGGCATTTGGTCTTGTTAAACCTCATATCATTGTATTTGGCCCATCAATTCAGCCTATCCAGATCCCTCTGCAGAGCCCTCCTATCCTCCAGCAGTTCAACACTCTCTCTCAGCTTGGTGTCCTATGCAGATTTGCTGATAGTGGACTCAATCTCCTCATCCAGATTATCAATAAATATATTAAATAAGACTGGACCCAACACTGATCCCTGGGGAACATCGTTAGTGACTCACCACCAACTGGATGTGACACTGTTCACCAGCACTCTCAGGGCCCAGCCATCCAACCAGTTCTTAACCCAGCAAAGAGTGCACCTCTCCAAGCTGTGGGCTGCCAGCTTTTCCAGGAGGATGCTGTGGAAGAAGGTGTCAAAGGCTTTGCTGAAGTCCAGATAGACAACATCCACAGCCTCCCCCTTATCTACCAGATAGGTCACCTCGTCATAAAAGGAGATCAGGTTGGTCAGGCAGGACCTGTCTCTCCTAAGTCCATGCTGGCTGGGTCTGATCCCCTGGCGATTCTGTAGGTGCCGTGTGATGGCACTTAAGATGATCTGTTCCATAATCCATAATCCTCTGGGCACTGAGGTCAGGCTGACTGGCCTGTAGTTTCCTGGATCCACCTTCAGCACTTCTTATGGATGAGCATCACATTGTCCAGCTTCCAGTCATCGGGGACTTACCTGGTAAGCCAAGACTGATCATCTGCCTGTTCCCTCATCACCCTAGGATGGATCCCATCTGGTCCCATAGGTTTGTGAGCATCTAAGTGGTTCAGCAAGTCTCTAACTGCTTCCTCCTGGATTACAAGGGGGCTATTCTGCTCTCAGCCCCCATTTACCAGCCCAGGAGGACAGTTGTCCTGAGGACAACCTGTGTCATTGTTGAAAACTGAAGCAAAGAAGGCGTTAAGTACGTCTGCTTTTTTTCATCTTTGGTAACTATATTCCCCAACACATCCAAGAAAGAATGGAGGTTTTTCTTGCCCCTTCTTTTGCTATTAATGCATTTATAAAAACATTTTTTATTACAGAAGTGGTCAGATTAAATTCTAATTGAACTTTTGCCTCTAATTTTCTTCCTGCATGCCCTAACAACATCCTTAAACATTTCCTTAGTTGCCTGCCCTTCTTTCCAAAGGTGATATACTCTCTTTTTTTCCCTGAGTTCCTTCAAAATCTCCCTGCCCATCCAGGCCAGTCATTTTCCCTGCCGGCTCATCTTTTGGCACACAGGGACAGTCTGGTCCTGCATCTTCAAGACTTCTTTCTTGAAGTATGTCCATCCTTCCTGGAACCCTTTGTTTTTAAGGTCTGCTTCCCCAAGTATTCTCTGAATCAGCATCCAGAAGAGGCCAAAGTCTTCCTTCCTGAGGCCCACTGTGGAAATTTTGTTGATGCTTCTCCTCGTTTCACCAAATATTGAAAACTGTATTATTTCATGGTCACTGTGTTCCAGATAGCCTCCAACTACCACATCTCCCACTAGTCCTTCTCTATTTGTAAGCAGCAGGTCTAGCAGAGCCCCAGGCTGGTCAGCTTGCTCGCCAGCTGTGACAAGAAGCTGTCCTCCATACATTCAAGGAACTCCTTAGACTGCCTCTTCTCCATCGTGTTGAGCTCCCAGCAGATACCTCGCAGTTTAAAGTCTCCCACAAGACCAGGAACTGATGATCTTGAAACATCCTCCAGCTTCTTATAGAATAATTCATCGACCTCTTCATCCTGGTCAGGTGGTTTATAACAGACTCCCACCAGGATGCTGGCCTTCATGGCCTTTCCTCTGGTACTTAGCCATAGGCATTCAGCTTTATCATCATTGACTTCAAGTTCTGTAGTGTCAAGAGCCTCCATAATATAAAGAGCCACCCCTCCACCTCTTCTCCCTCGCCTGTCTCTTCTGAAGAGCTTGTAGCCATCCGTTGCAGCACTCCAGTCGTGCTAGTCATGCCACCACATTTCCATGTTGGTGACTATGTCACAGCTTTCCTTCCGTACAATGGCTTCCAGCGCCACTTGTTTTGTTACCCGTGTACATACACTTCAGCTGGGCTGCTGATTTCAACCTTAACTCTGGCTTACCACCCTCAAGCTCCTCTCTGGAAAGCCGAGTTTCATCCCCTTCCCCCTTCAAACCTAGTTTAAAGCCCTGTAGGTCAGCCCTGCCAACTCACGGGCTAGAGCCCTTTTGCCCTTGCTAGATAGATCAAGTCCATCTGATTTTAGCAGGTCTGGTGCCGTAAAAATTGCCCCATGAACAAAAAAACTAAAATTACACTGAGAGGACCAGTCCTTAAGCCACTTATTTATAACATGTTTTCCAGTTCCTTTCAGCATTCATCCCTGCTACTGAAGAAATTGAGCAGAACACCACCTGCGCTCCTTTCTAACCAACCAGTCAACCCAGAATACAATCCAGTCTTTCCAGACAGATGGAATTTTACATTAGTGAGATAGTGTGTCACCTCTTACAAGAACTTTGCAAATATAGGTTAATTTTTACTGTGACCCTTCTGGATTTATTCAAAGATATGCCACTTCCATATGTTTTTTTTCTCTTTTTTCTCTCTCCCCTATTTTTATCCTCAAACCCAAAGAAAGCTACTCTCTGCATTTAGCCAAAAGAATTCTTGTATTTTTTCAGAACAAAAATAGTTGCAAGATGACTTTCATGTCAAAACTGTTCTTAAGAAATTTAAAAGTATAAGATATTATTTCAAAATGAGATCAGACACTTTACGCTAACTGCAATGTTTAAGGATACTTCTCCTAGTTTCCGTCCTCTCAATAAAGCATGGAACAAAGTTCTTCTTTTATAAAGAACTTTGAAAATCATGCTTTGGCTAGTTTGCTTTTCCCTTTCTGGTTTTCCACCCTTCTTACACACAGAAAACCATCCCCCATTAACAGACTTATTCTCACAGGCAGTCTCTTAACTGCAAACTGATTCCCCTTTTCAGCCACTCTTTGATCAGATCTTGTCTCTTAATTAATTCAGACTAAGGACTGTCGCACCTTACACTTCAGCCCAAAGATTTAGTGACAGCCAAACAGAGAATTGTTTATTCCCTGTGCATGCAAACAAATAAAGCAAATAAATAAGAAGCCAAAGTAATAAACCTGGTAGTCTGCACCCACTTAGCAATATCCAGCTGTAAACCAAAGAGCAAATCAAAACAAGCTGGCATCTAGTAGTTTGGACGTTGCAGAGTTTGCTGCCAGGCACAGGAGCTCCACAAAATCAAACCTTAGAAATGCAAAATCTGTGGGTTAGTGTTCTCTATTTTGTAATGTTTACAAGCACTTGGTTAATGGCACAGGATTCTGGCAGTATCATGCATGTAGCATTGGTAACATTATCTGCTTCCTATTTTATATTGTTTCCAGTGGAGATGCATGACTGTATTTGCTCTCATGCTGTTAGGTTAAAATGCCATGCTGTTTTTCATGGCAACCCACTAAAAGCACTACCAGAGTAGAGTGAGTCAAATTTTGCTCAGTGTGTAGCACTGAGTGAAGAACAACTGAAAAACTAGATGAAGCTGCCAGACTTATGTTTAATGTACTTGGTGGAAAAGCAGTATAAAACTATTTCCCCCTGCAGGGAAGTATAAAACTAGCTTCCAAACCCTCATCTAATTTTTGATAGAGGCAGTCTTATCCTTTCTTAAAAGGACTGGTAAATTTTTTTGTGTGTGTGTGTGCGTGTCTGTCATTGCTGTCTGTTTTTCTACTGGTGTAAAAAGATTTAATTATCCAACATATTAAGTGTCTCTATAGTGTCTCCAGGAAGAGATAAAAATCATAATTTTTTTTTTCTTCTAGAACAGCTTGATTTGGGGAAATGAAAGCTTGCAATTAAAGGCTGAAGCAGAAGATGTGTTTGAGATGTTTCCTGCAGGGAGGATTTAGCACGGAGCACTAACATAGGCAATGGCAAGCCCAAAGGGTTTCTCTCTGACTGCTCTTCAAATTCCAGTCCAGCTCTCTGGTTGCAAACTTTGCACTCCTCTTATTTGTGGTTTTTAACTGTCCAGCTTTACCCTTAAAATTTTGATTGGGTCAAAACCCAAGAGAAAACACTCTGCCTGCCCTCTAGCCTTCTTATAAACACATACTGTAAATCACAGTTTCACATGCTTCTTTCTGCATTTTTTCAAATGGCTGGTATTCCACATTTCCCTGTGTATTTAATAAATGGACATGTCACCAGGAATGCACCAGCCTATTTATGCAGCTGACTGGTGTCACAAATGTTAGTGATCCACTTGCTTATTTTCATGACTTCCACATGCTGTACCTAGAGTCCCGCTGATACCCTATTTAACTTGACATGTTTCTGTTTGTGCTAAGCAGGTTGGATGTTATTGCATCCATTTAGGAACAGATGTTACTTGTATACCCTGCACTCCTCCACACGGACTTTTTTCACAACTCTCTGAAAACAGACCGCAGGGATTGCACTCTCACTTCTGTGTCACCCTTCCCACAGCAACTCCTGGAAAGAGAGAGTAGGAAAGATGAGCTTTTAATGTTGTTATGAAACCATATGCACCCTGCTGCCACCATATCAGAGAGCGTGTTTCTTCCCAGAGTGTTTAATACACCTCTTTTGACGCTACAGAAAATGAATTGTGACAGATACTGCAGTTAGAAAAATGTTGATTTTTGCCTGGGGAAAAGAAAATAAGAAAAGGCTGTAAAATTCACTGTTCAACATTAATTTAATCACAATACATATTTCAGCAATATACAGTGTGTTGCTTTTAATGCACAGCTACAGTTCCATGCCTATCTTTTTCTCTAGTCTAGCCTGCAGCTCTCGCTGGCTGTGAAAGTTAAGATTTATAGCGATAATATTTGCTATCTGACAATGAGTTTCAAAGCTAACAGCTTTGTGGTGTTTTCTCTATGTTCTTGCATATGTTTTTGCACTTGCAACAACCATTAAAGTTTGATAGGAGAATTGTGCACATCATGAACACGAAAATGAGAATATAATTACCCCTCTGTTTTCAGATCACTAAAATCAATCTTCTTGTTTTATTATGAAGTATCAGGCTGGCTGCAGTTGAAACTATTTTCACAAAAATCCTCAGAAAACCTAGCAGATATAATGACTACCTATGCTACAAATCAGAATGTTTCTTCCTATGTCTGAAACTTGAAAGCCATTTATCCTCTTCTCATAATACATCACCCAAAACCAAAATTCACAAATGTGATCTTATTTGTCTGAAGCAATTTCAAATGAAATGCAAAAATAGTACCAGGAAAATTGCTAGGCAGGTTTAGACCACCTGCTAGACTGTAATGCTTTTTATAAGGGACCAGAGTTGGTCTTTTCTTTAAATAACTTTTAAAATTATGCATATAACTGATAGGGAATTCTGTCTTCAGGAGAAAAAGGTGTGCTGGTGACAGACATATTTAACTTTGGAAGGATAAAGCCTATCTGAAAGCATAGCCCAGGTAGATGGGACCTTGAGCTCAGCTGCCCAGCCCTCTCTGGTTAGGTGGTACTGGTGTCTCCTAGTAGAACAGAGATGCACAGATGAAGGGCATGGGGATGCCTATCCAAGAGCACTGCTTAAATGAGACACGGGCTGGGCTGATCTGTCCTGCTCTAGTGGTTTAGGTATGTGCAGGATAGAAATAAGGAAACGGACGAGCTATTGGCAGCTTGGTATCTCTGGCGGTTTGGGGCGGGAGACAGGAAGGTGATGGTAACACAGGTAACGGATTGTGATTGGTGATGGGTGTGGGGGAAATTGCAGACAGCTTGTGGCTACGTAAGCAGCAAAGCCTTTTGCAGCTTATCCTGCCAATCTGTTTCCAAACAGCAATAAAGAGTGAAAACAGCTGCCTCTCAGGAGTCACTTGGTACCTGGGTGTCTGGCACCTTGTATCAGTCCGGGCTTAAATGAAGCTACAGTCAGAGGCTGGGACTGCCAGACAGGATTTGGTTGGCGTGAATCCTCTTTCCTCGGGTCCACTACGGTGTCTGAGCTGCACCAAAGCCAAAGAGAAACCCGGGATTTGTGTTAGCATGACTGTGTACTGTGCTTGTGCCAAGGAACAGACATCTCAGAACTGGGATCTGAGCACAGAACTCATTATCCCATATTCTGTGTAAACAAATTATATGTTATGCCACTGAGTGGTATGCTTCTGTTCTTGTGGTTACGGCACCCTAATCTGCCCCAGGACAAGCACTGCAATAAATATCTATTTCATTCCCAGGCAGCAGCTCTTTATCTTGGCTGTTGATTTCAAACTGTCTCACATCAAATTTCCTGAAACCTAGAGGTTCTCATGCACTGAATAATATTTATTTCTGTTGTATTTCAAAACAAAATCCATCATTAAAGTCTCACCATTACGGCACAATTTTATTTCTAAATGAGATAAATGATTCCTTCCCTCCCACCTTCTTCAAAACCATCTGCAAATTCTTTACTTTTGGCTAGCTGAAAACATAGAGAAAAGTGCATAAAATGTTTGATTTGTTTCTCCACAAGTGTTCAACTTCAAAGAGAATTCTTAATCACCATTGCTCTTCATGCAAAATATGGTTTCAGAGAAAATTTTGAACTTGAAAAAGCTTTTTAAAGAAGTTGTTATAAATGCATTTCATAAACAGTAGATATTCACATGGTCTTCACAAAAACATGTAATTTTTTAAAAAAAAAAATTAAAATCTCATGAAATACATGAAAAAACATGATTAATTCAAGAATCTTCAGTACAGACACTGTGCAGTGATAAGTTACCAGCTGTAAATAGCAATTGTATCTATTACTATATTGTCTAGATATCTTTCTCTGGCTCAGTCTCCTGAATACATACAATGGAAAAAAAAAGACAGTGGATCATTTTCTCATCTGGCCTTTCCAAGCATACATTTACTGACTTTAAATGACCTTCTTCAAATGAACCAGTGAAAGATCTTGTCTACTAAGTGAAAAGTTGTGGTAAAAAATTTAGATTTAACCTGTTGGGAATATCCTATTCAGACTTATCTGAAACATTCCATTTTGATAACATTCATCATAAATGTCCCCCTTTTACAGTAAATTACTGTAACCAATTGACTTTTAATTTTTCAATGAGATGTTTATCATCTAGTTTCAAATATTTAGCATTGTTGGTCCAAATTTTTAATCTAGTTGACCCTCTGTTGTTTTTTTATTCGTCGTGTACTCTTTTATTATCAGATCTTCTGTTGACTCTTTAATGTATAAGGGAATTTTGAAGTACAAGGGAAGTACATTTAATAATTTGTTCAACCATAAGCTTCGCGAAGCTACGTGACAGGTGTCAGTACCACCTTGACAGGGTGAATGCCCTCACATCTCGGTTTGACTGACACTCTCGGGTCTGGCCTTCCTTGCCTGTGGCCCCTGGAGCACATGCTGTTTGTGCAGATGGAAGCTGCACACGCCTGACTCGCTGGCAGGACACCACTTTCCCTTCAACACCACCATGGGTATGCCAGCTTGAATTCAGCTCCTCTCTGCAGTGGCTGGCACGTGGATGATGTCAAAACCAAAGTGAGGTAGGCTGTACAACCACTTTCTACATGTTTCTACAATGCTACAGCAAGGCCTTTTGCAATAGGACAAGGATTATTGGTTAAACTAAAAGAAGATTGACTTGCACTGGATTTAAGGACAAACTTCTTTACAATGAGCGTGAAAAAACACTGAAACAGGTTGCCCAGAGAGGTTATAGGTGCCCTATCCCTGAAAATATCCAAGGTCAAGTTGGACAGGGCCCTGAGCAAACTGGTCTAATTAAGATGCCCCTGCTTATTGCAGAGGGGTTGGACTAGACGACCTTTCAAGGTCCCTTCCAAGACGAAGTGTTCTATGATCAGTGATCTTGCTGGTCCTGTCTGCCTCCCCAACATTGCTTCAAGCTCCTGTATCCTGGCTCCCCTGTCCTCGCAGGGCAGCACCGCAGCTGCTCCCTGGCAGTAACTCCTGGCAGTGCATACAAAATGGAAATCTCTCACAGCGTACAACCTGTGCGACTTAATATTGATTTTACCAGGGAGAAAACTGTCAAAAAGTAGACTGATGATTGATATACTTAACTGCTGCAAGATCATTTAAAAACACTTTCCAGCAAAGATCGTTTACAGAATTCACTTTTGGACCCAGGGCTGCAATTATTCTAAGGACCAACATACAGAGATGACAAAAATTTGTGATCTCTGCTGTAAACTTTAGATGGTCATACCTCTTCTTTGAGAAAAATTGAAAAAATTCAAAAAAATATTGATTAAAGAAAGGTTGGTTAACTTTGACTAAAACTGTTTTTGGCATAATGACTTTTTAAACCAGGCTAGTTTGCTTTGATTTTTTTTTTGGAACTAAAATTTTACAATCTCTCACAGTATAAACATGAACTTGTAATAGGGGAGTTTGGAAAGAGGATATAAAGCATTCTCTTTAAACTTCTGCTTAAAATTCAAAGTCTCTAATTATAGATTTTTAATTCATACTCTATTTTGCATACAATACCATAATTATGAAGGATTTTTAATACCAAATTAATTTTTACAGTATTTTAAGAACTTCTCATCATCGGTAAAAATAATTTATGACGTATATGCAATACATGGTGTTTTTATATTGTATACATGTTTCTGCAAGAACATAAAGGGACCTTTGTTTAATGGGTGGCCACTGTGCATAGTCATCTCATAAGTCAAAAGAGAGGATAATGTCAGGTTTATTTCTTGTTTTGTAACCAAAAAAATAGAGTGAAAAGAGAGACCTGCAAGCAAATCTAGCAAGCTTAAAATTGATGTTAAACATCTCTGCTTTTGCAGTCACAAGTCTAACAACAACTTGAACTTTTGGAGGTGAGAAGTGGGCTTTTGTTATTGTTTTTGTTTGTTTGTTTTTTTAAATGAGGAAAGTTGACCACCATAAAAATACTGCCAGTACAGTGCCACCAGTATTGGTAACGTTAACTTTTTATTTATATTATAAAGCATGTGGTATTTAACTTGTAAATATTATTTCTGAAGAAAAAGAGATGCTTAAGTTCTCTGGGCCCTCTGCCAGTATTTCCCCCACTGCAAGCTGAATCATTCCAGAAAATTACACTATTGTGAAAATAACCTGCAAGCTTGAGCATTGCTTTGTATGGAGCACCTGCTGACAGAACTGTGCCCTTAAGGCTGGGGTACCTCATTAGAATCATCACCAGAAATGTACATGTAGGAGTCTTCCTATAAGAGCAAATATTTAAAGACACAAAAGCACACAAAGGCAGTTTGCAGACTGCAGCTGAATAAATATTAGGGAGAAGAAGAAGAAATAACAAAATATATTACACATAAAAGATCTACATTAGAAGAACATTGCTAAGGCAAAAAAGTCAGAAACAAAATAAGTTAGAAAATACCAGCATAACTACTACTTGTGCAAATCCACTAATTCATTCTTTTGCATATATTCTCTAGGGTAAGGAATTGCAATTTTTTAAAGTAGTTATTTCTGAAAAAAAAAAATTCTGAGTGAATAAAAATATTTATGCACTGATATAAAACTCAGTGAAAGATTTTGAAAGAAACAAGTGGAAAAAAGCAAATATTGAACCTGTTCTTTTGGAATTTTTCTCACTGAAACATTTTGGGAACTGAATTCAAAAGGATCCATTCCCAGAATTAGGGAATAGAGATGATATGCTGGAGTTTTATGTTCTTCTTTGTACCTAGTGTTCAAGACATACATCTATAAGATAGGAGAAAAATTTACATAAGGCAGTGTAAAGACAGAGTTTCATTCCAATTTTTTTTTTATTTTTAGAGAAGATTAGACCATTAGCCGGTAACTTTAGATGGATCTAATCTTCTAAAGAGACTGATCTTTCCTAGACTCCTAGAAAAGCAAGATGACAGTATGACATTTATAAAGGGAGAGGTGGTGATGTGGGTGTGATCAAACACTCCTATTGAAAAGTGACACTAAGAAAACACAGGTTAGGTTCTTTGTAAAGATGTACCCATGGATGCCACCACAAAACAGTCTAACATCTACAGAAATCAGGGTTTTCCACTGGGAAGGAGTCCTCAGTTTCTCAATGACCAGGACAAAAGGGCATAAAAGGGATGTTGGTAGGCTTGTTTTGGTTTTTTTGTTTTTTAATATAGCTTTATATTTTCTTAAATATATTTATTTATTTATTTATTTATAGAAAGTTTTTTATTGTGGTTTCAATAAATGTGAAGTTACTATATCCAAATTAATTCATAGGCTTATTATTTAACTTTCAAGCACACCACATTGTAGTGCAAATTTTGTGCTTACTCTTTTCCAGCAGCTGGCTGGAGGGCTTCAGAAGCAGGAAAACCAGTGCATACTAGGCACTCAGGGTAACTAACACAGCAGAAGAGAAGTAGTATTCTCAGACAGTCAAACCAGTCTCACTTATTTCAGATTAAAAAGTATAAATAACGGTGAGAAATTTTCAATGACTAGTTTATCTGATGGAATATATATTATATATTATGTATAAATGATTTGGATTATACAGTTCCAGTATCTAAGCACAACCTAAAGTGCATTGAATCTTCTAAGAATGGATGACCTACTAAAGTTTCGTATATAAGATTAATTTTAGCTAATCATGAAGAAAAATTGTCCAGACCTCTTTGCTTCCAAGATTGAACTTGCAGATTTTCACAATGCATACTAATCATTACATTACCTTTAACAGAGACACCTCCTGTCTCCTGTCATTTATCAATAGCTCACTTGTAATGCAAATTTCTAACGAACAATACCCTATATTCCTCTGCTAGGTCTATCTGTGACTTATTCAAACCACATGTTCTTTCTAAAAGAAAAGCTGCTGAACACTAACCTAAATCAGCTAACTAGTCAGATTTTGCAACATGCTAAGATTTTATTTCTATGTCAACCATAGATTTCTTAAAGGAAAGTCCTACAGGAAAAAAACCCAGACAAAGTATACTGATTCTTGAATTCTGAAACTGGGCTAGTAACTTACAATCTGAACAGTAGCCTTGCCACCTAGAAATGTCTTTCTTTATCAGGTATGTCCTAGTCCAACCAGAGATATGAGATATGAGTCTATTTCTTTATAACAGAGTGATGTCAAATGGTATTTTATTACTTTCCCGTGTCTCTTCTTTTCTTGTCCTTCCGCACCTTTTGTTTTATGTATCAGCTCTGCTTGTACGCTTACATTGTAAGATCTTCAGAACACAAGTGGTTTCACTGAATGATAGGACTATTATCTAACACAGAGAGATTTGGCTTTCAGATATCATCATGATGCAAAAGGTAATTTGTTACTAACACAGAAAAAAAAACCATTATTTTACTGTTCAGCTGCTGTGGCAGAAGGAAAACTTTCCTATTTATTTCAATCTTCTTCAAGCTCATGGGAGTTTAGATTGAAATAGGGTGATATGATGTGCATCTGAACTCTTTGGAATATTATTCTCTGATCCAAAGCATCTGACACTTCATGTCTGGACGCTGTGTGGCTTATTAGCAGCTGCGGCCAGATTTGACCACACGTGAAAGATTTCTAAAATAGAATCTAAGTATTCATTACATTTCCTACTTAGTAACATCGCTAGTTGGTAGCAATTCCTCTCCTAGGATTTAATTTACATTCCTCCAAGAGCTAAGACTGTATTTGTTGTTCCTTACTAAAAGTAATTTGTCCAGAGTTTGGCAATTTGCACTTTCCAGTGGCTGAAATGTTATTGTTGATCACAAGATATATTAAATGTACTAATTGTAAAAGCCTGCTTGTAAAAGTAGATATACACTATTTCATGACAAATTTTAGCTTATGTTTCCTCCTCGTATATTGTGACTGTAATGTTTTGAACTATGCATCTTGCAATCTGCTGTACATAGCACACTCAGCTCCTTAGTACAGCCAGAAGGATCCCGTGCCTTTCCATGCGCATTGTGCTCACCCCCAAAGCTGTATCATGTTAGCACAGGCAGATTTAGTGATGCCTGAGGAACTGCTACATTGCCCTCAGGTGAAAGATGCCTGCCCACTCTACTGCATGAATATAAAAGTTCAAGTTACACAGGAGTTAGAAAGTGTAATTTTATGTTCCTTGTGCTTAGACAGAGATGTCAGTGTGTTGGCCTGAGACAAGGGCTTATTTCTGGCCCATGAAAAAATTTCTGGAAGTTCCCAGCATTTTCTATCAGGCAGTTTTAGGGGGTGCCCTGCTCAGTACTGCATTTCTGATCTCTTTTAATGTTGCTTCTTCCCATGCATCTAACTTTAGATTTTGGATGTCATTTTGGGAGCAAGGCACCTCTGAGTCAAGAGCTGCTTTCAAATAGGGAGCTGCAGTTCTCCTTACTGGATTAAACTGGTTGGTTTTGGCTGAAAATATTGTTAACCCAAGCCTCTGCATGCCTCTGTCAAGTCTCTAATCATCCTGCAAATATTGCTGCAGTGTGCTGCTGAGCACACTTCTTCCAAAGCCTTTATCAACTAAATATGTCAACTATTCTCTGAGAGGATCAGATATTTCAGTTGTATGAATGCTGTTATAATTAATCCAGATTTCCAAGAAACTATGACTTTCTAGGCATTGTTTCCACTTTACATATTTCTTCTCTCATTAGCTGCTGAACCCATGTCGAAAGTAGGAGATAAAGCAGATGATTAGAGATGCAATTTTAGATTACACTATCTGATTTAGAGTGTTCTAAAATACAGTACAATACTTTTAATACTACTGTTTTTATCAATAGATGGACTTTCATTTCAATGCAACAGAAAAGCAGTTTCATTTAAAAACTGATAGGGTTTAGTCCGAGATCTACTTTTCTGTGTTATTTTAAATTGCTGGATTTTTTTCTTAAAAGAGTATCTAAAAAGGTAAAACAGCAATTGTTAAAGAAAAATAGCAATTTTACTGAAATATATCCTATTAAATAATTCATTTGCATGTGAATACAGAACTACATTTAACAACAGATACAATTTACAAGTGACCATTCAGGCATTTTAAAAAATACATTAGTGTAGTTTCCCCAAATGACACTGTATATATCAAAGGGAATGATCTGAAGGCATTCAGAAATTCTATTAGCAATACTTTCAATAGCTGGAACATAAAAGAGTATGTGTATCCTATATATCTTCAAAGAAAAGCTATGTGTTACCTTGTATTCAGAGCTGTTAGTTCAATAACCAACTAAACTAAAGAAAATTACATTAAAATGAGTTAATGATACTTAAAACTTTTCTTGTTTCCCATTGCCACTCGGTTCAATAGCTTCTATCTCAACAAATGTTTTCTGCATATTGCTCTAAAATTAGTCTAATATTAGGGGTGTCTAGGCAGCATCCATTTTCATGGCTGAATTCTTTCTTCCATCTATTTCAAAAATCTAACTTTTCATTTATGGTCCAATATCATCTAAATTTATTTCTCTGCTGATCCAAACTTCAGCAGAAGAGGAGCAGAAGAAGATCAAAGCAGATGCTGAGAATTCGACATCTCTAATAAATGCCGTTTGGGGGGTTAATTCAAGCTAGTGAATTTCCTGGACCTGGCACCCCACCACATGATTTCAATCTGCTGGAAGAAGCAGTCTTTGCTTGGGAACATTATTTTCCCATTAGAGGCTCGACCGCATTTGGTAAGCACCTGAAGCAAAGTTTCTAATGTCATTATCCCTGAAAGGAGTCTCATTTTTTTGTACCTGAACTTTTTTGAACCAAACCACTGTTAAGAGTAATCAAGGGATTTGTCTCAGTATTGCATTGCAGCCCAAAACCAAAATACTAGTGTAGACAGAACCTTAATATTCTGATATTTATTACTTTGATTTGGCAGTTCTGCTGTGCTTTCTTCTCCCTGAGTTTGCTGGGTACTGCTCTGTGATCCAGGCATTCCTCCTTTATCCACCTCTCTGAGGCAATGAATCATTTATTGTTTTAAGCAAAATGAAAGTTCAAAAAAAGGTCAACCCAGAACAGCTGGTGGTTAAAGAAACTTCAGTTAAGCGTGAAATACACCTCCTTAAGCAAAAGGCTTTGAACCCAGGCCTCCCACCTTCAAAAGTAGGTAAACTCATCCCACTCAAATATCATCTTCACCGGTAGCTTTTTCTGAAATAAGTACATGCCCTAGCCCTCCTTGTCTTACAGAGAACTCTAGTGACCAGGCTAAGGACTTGCAGAATTATGTAAATCTCTCTTTTCAAGCCCAGCCGGGTACTGAAGACAACAGAGGAGCAAAATGCAGCTTGTCTCCTCTGCAGTCCCCAGCAGCCTCCTCGGGCAGCTCTGTGCCCAGTGCTCTGGACTGGTGCATCCCAGCTGGCAGTGCCCGCCTCTCTCCATGCCCTGCAGGGCTAGCCACTTCACACATTGCCAAGCTGTTTTCTGTTAAAGACAAATGAATGTATCCAGGACTTTTTAAGTCATAAAACATCACAGTTTATAGCCAGGGGAGCTTACCTTTTAAGAAAAACATATTTCATGAAGACAAGAAGCACTTGAAATTTACAGGAGGTGAACACTAGAAGTTTATTTAATATTATTGACTTCCTTAAGTTTCAGGAGTGCAAAGACAGCAAATCACTAGAGTAACATAGCATCTCTTCAGGCCACATCAGCTGATCAAAAAGACTGAATAAAAGCACAGAAAGGTTGGTTCAAGAAATATTTCAGACCTCACAGTCCTGCTAGCAAGTAACACCAGGAAGCCAGCTCCTAAAGTCTTCATTCACTTTTTATTCAGCTAAGAAAACAAAATGGAAACAAAAGAGATATATTCTAGAGGGAAGAGAATAAAAAACAGGGGGTAAGGGGGAGGGGAGAACAGGTATTAGAAAAAAGAATAGCAGAAAAAAAGAACAGCATGTTCATTTGAAGTCACAACTTCTAAGATGTGTTATAACTCCCAATACAGCAGTTATTTGAGTTTATAAACACATTAGAGAGGCAGACAGGGCAATAAACAGTCATTATATATTCTGTGATAATATACAGAACTCAAATGCCATTAGTATTGCCACATTTTGGGAGATACAAAGACAAAATAAAATTTACACATGTAAACATGTACACATAATGCTTACAAAGATATTTGGAGACAGCAGAAACAAATGTTTGCTCCTAAATGATTCTAGAACTCCACAATAGTTGTGCTTTAAATAATTGTCATAGATTAGCTTTAGTTGTCACCTTCTGCATAAATCAAGGGAAAACTAGGTCAAGATGTACTACTAACAAGCATGTAATTGCCATTGTTATCTATAAGATAAAGCCACCTCCGTTTGTGACTTAGCTTTACAAAAACTGCCAGGTTGGATCAGACCATTAGCCTGTTTTACTCCGCATCCTGTCTCACTGTGGTTAGCACGAGATGATTGAAAAAGGACCAAGAAGTTCCAGCACAGACAAATACAGGATAAATTGCTGATAGGACACATTTCTTCATACCTCCTGTGGCTTAATGACTTGTTTGTTTCTTGGAGCATAAGCTTTAAATACCATATATATTAGGTAGGATAAAAAATATTTTTGTAACTGTGCATTTGAAATTATTTGCCAAAGGAAACATCAATATTCTGAAATGTGAATTGGATTTGAAGCTGGGGCTAAGCCTGAATACTGTTTTGCTTGCAAGTTTCAGTTCAGAAACTTTACATTCCAGGCTATAATTGTTAATGTGCATTTCCTAAATAACTGTAATATTTAATGGAACATCTGAGAAATGACACTTCTTCATCTTGGTTCCTCAAGATCTCAAACTGATTCCAGCCTCAAAAAGCACAATTTTTATGTTACTACAAAGAAATACATTGGAGATCCAAGCTGAGTATGAATATTCTAGAGTTCCAGGTAAAGGAGCTACCACAAAAAGGCAGCAGATTGTCTTCTGTGTTAGAGATATACTTTTGAGTCACCATCAGCTTAATTTAAAGGCAAACAGAAATAGGTGGCACATTTAGAAAGATTTGTAAACGTGAGGAAAAAAAAGAAAGCTACACTTAACCTACTTAGTTATTCATCAGTTTATGTCCTTTCTGCAGGCAATGCCAGCTTAAATACTCACATTCTTGTCTTATATTCTGGCCTGATTTTCAACACTCTGAAATTTCTGTCTTCCGCCTCATCCCAGTGTTCCAGCTTATAAAATTGATCACACTAAGTTGAACTGAGAAAGTGATGTGAACTGAAGAAAAAAGTCTTTTTATTTTTTAAAAAATTTACCTAAGTTACTATTTTTTAGATGGATCAACTCCATAGCATGACGTTTTTCTAAACACTCAATATATTTATAGTTCTTCTCAAATTTGCAAGTAGACTTTATTCCAGACACTTAAGACAGAGTTAATAATCCTAGTTCATTGCTAACTATAGCTTTACACCAGCAAATAATGAGAAATAATTTTGATATGGCTAAATCCTGGGCCAATTCTTTAGATTTATCAAAATATAAAATATTCATAGAGCTACAGTGTAAGTACTTTATGCCCTCAATTTTGCCTTATGACCAGACTTCCAAACCAAATTAATTCATTTACGTCAAACCATATAAATCCAGAGCATGCTATAATCTAAAATGTGTTGTAAGCCTGCAATTTGTGAGAAAAGTCTGAATTTTGGGAGGACCTAGTGGCTTCTTCTTGTGACCCTGACAAGGCACTTTGCTTCACCAAACCCATTTCCTTCTTGCCTGCAGTGAGAGTTCTGATAAATATGGATCTTGCTAACTGTCTGAGACTTGCTGCCAGCTCTGAGATCTCAGTATACCCACCATAGCAGAAAGGGCTACGACCCGGCCAGAAAACCAGGCTGGTTAAATGCATGTCTCATCAAAGCCTCAATCAGGCAACGTAGCATCAAATTCAGCTGGTAGCAGTGAAGTGTTGTGGTGGCTGAACCAACCCCAGTAATGTCTGGAGGGCCACAAAGTCCAGGCAAAGAGGAAACCTATTGTTGGGCCAACTCCAAAGTTTAAATATCCCCCTGTGAGAATGGTTCCTCACACTGAACTCCTGTGACCTGATGTAGATTCGGTCTGTCTGATTGACAGCTGACAGACACCCCTTGTATCCCCTAAAAGAATGTGACCAGACCTGTCCCGCCCTTCCCTTCTCTCTATAGGTTGTTGCTGTATCATTCCCACCTCCTTTTCTGTACTCCTTTTAATTGTGTCCCGAATGGAAGTGCGGTCTCTCTCGTGCTCAGAGGTCTTCAAGGGAGTTTTGCAATAAGCCCTTGGAATACCAAGTGGGCGCCACCTCACTCGTTTGTCTCTGGCTATACTTGGGCTGTCTACAAGCCCCATGTGTGCATGGCTATGTGCATTCCATCACACAGGCAAGGAAACTAGCTTGCGAGGCACAAAGGTGCCACAGAGTGTCCTCCTCTCGCGTTGGGCACTTTCTGGACAAGCAGCAGTCTCCTAGCCCAGCCAGCGCCCTGGCATGTTAATATAGAGGAGGTCTTTTGTCATGCATCCCCTTGTCTGGGCCCGGCAAGACTGCGCTGAGCAGGAGAGCAGCCCCGCTTCAGCACCAATGAGACAGGGACTGATGGCCCTGGGGAGCTGATGTGGGGTCCTGGGCTGTGAGCAGGGCAGGGCTGAAGCCACATGGAAGCTGGGCAGGGACAGGTAGGTCCTTAGTGCTCTCAAAACCCCAACAGGAGACACCAAAAGTGTATCTAGAGCAAGTCCCAACACAGTAAATAGTTTGCAATCTGTGTTGCACACAAAGATTATCTGCTTTCTCCCATGGCAAGAATATTTAACATTAAAGCTGGTCAGAAAATTCAGAGAAAATATTTTATTTTTGCAATTCTTTACTTCCTCAGAATGCAAATTTTGTGCTAAAATAGTCAAATTGTGATGAAATCCCATTGGAAACCTGCCACCAGACAAGCTTTGAAACTTTTCTTGGTGTCCTGCCAGCTCATCTCTGTGGTTCCTCAATAAAGCACCTGCTGGGCGCCATAACCCATAGCTCCGAGTCTTCCTGGAGCAGCAGGACAGGCAGACAGGTGGATGTTCCTAGCGCCAAAACCCCATACTATTTCCAAGCAAATGTGAGCATTCCTGGGTTTTAATCTAAGCCAGAGTGAGAACAGTTTTCCAAACATCAAAATATGCCAGAAAGAGGAATGATATTTTTTTTCCTTTTCAGCTCTACTTCAATATTTTCAACAAATTGAAGAATGAAGGATTTAGGCAGCAGAACTTTTTTTATTCATTGAAGACTTAAGAAGACATGAACAGTTGCATGTCCTGGTTTGGAGGAGTTGCATTAATATGCAATTCTTTGGACATTTGTTTAAAAAAATCTTACTTTTATTTATTGTTCACATGAAGAGCTATATAAATTTTCAGAGAGATGAGATCTAATCTCTCTGGATTACTACAAATCATCCGATGGGATGTCATGTAATACGTTTTATTAATGCAGCTGAAGAAGGTAGAGAATAAAATCCCATCAGATGGAGAAGAGACTGACTCATTGTGGCGGGAGGAGGGAGCAGGGAGAGACAAAAATGACTATGTTTAAATATACAATCTGAGTATGTAGGGTTTATCAGCAGAGCTTATGAGTAGATCTTGAGGTCACTTACAAATTCTGCTAAATGTGTAACTAGGACAAGGAGTGGAAGTCTCCTGATGACATCTGGCAATGATGGAAAGCTGAGTGATAGCCTTCATACTAAAGAGAATCAGAAGATTCAAAATAAGGAAAACACTCTCTGTCTTTAAAGCTGTATATTCTAAAAATGCTGCTTAAGAAAATAAAATGCAAGGTCACCCACTTAATACTGAGAATTTCTGCTCTGAAGTGGAATTTATGGTTTGGAAGTGATAAAGAAGAATGGTGTTCTGTGGCATTGGGTAATCATGGGATAACTATGATTCAACAGCATAGCGTAATGCTAAAAACCAAGTCAAGAATGTATCAATTGATCTGGTGCTGTGAAGATGGAGAGTTATTAACATCGTTGTAAAAAGCTCATGTGGGAGGGTGAATAAAATCCCCATCACCTGTACTCAGAACACATGAGATCATGCTAAAGCAAACACAGAGAAAGCAGAGAAAAGGCACTGAGATATTATCTCTCAAAGTGCAAATAACAGCTCCTTATAATAGTCTAAGAAAGTGTAGGACAGTGCTGCTCTCTGTGCATACAGCAGGAGGTAATCACTGCTGCAAAAAAAGAACTGTTTGACTACAGAAGAAGCTGAAATAAAAAGTGAAGGAGTCTAACTTTGCTTTTTCAATTTTTAATCTTTTAATATCAAGATTTTGTTGGATAACTTAAGAAAATGGATGGTACTTTACATTTTCCTGCAGTTGGAACACCAGAAAGTCACTTCTAGTTAAATTTAGGATAACATTCAATTACCTTTAAGATCCCAATCTAGTTGATGGGCAATGGTAGGATGGCTGGAAATAACCTTTACCAAAAGCAAGAATGACATGGCACTCATAAAGAATCAGTTAGACTGCACTTAATTGAGATAAAGTGTGTCAAATTAACCATTTTATCTTTTGCACTACAGTGAAAAAGGAAGATATACATTTTTGTGGACACTGTTTGCAATAAAACCACATTTTTTTTTCTTTTTACTTTTTTCTTTTTCCTTTTTAAAATTTATTTTGAGTTTGAAAGGTTTGACAGAACATTAAAGGGAGTATATTGATCAGTTCTGGTTATGCCCTAGAAGAAAGGATTGCACTAGTGTAATAAAGCTTGTGTTGTAGTAGTGTAACAAAGGCTGTACAAACAAGACGATAAAGAGTTAGACTGTTACCAATATCTCTATCAGCCTCATTATTCCAAATTCTGCATAATTCTTTAATAACAGAGGTAAAAAGAATGAAAAATAAGGGCCAAATAATTTTAATGATATCAAAGGCCTTGATCAACAATTTGCTTCATTAAACACAGAATGCATCTCAGCCTGGCAGAAACTCAAATCTGATTAAAAACAGGACAAGTGGTAGATTAGAAATGCTTGTCAAGGAAGAAATCAACTGAAAGTATAATTCTCAATTCTTTTATAGACATCAGTGGGGTACTAATACAATTGTGCAGAAGCCACTTGACTATGTTCAAGTTAAATGAACTCAAACTGGGTAGATGTTGTGGGTGGAGTGACATGCTTCACTCATAACAGAGAAGTAGAGAGAGGCCACTATTAAGTGGATTTTTTTAATAATAGGATAAAAGATGGAAGAGCAGAACCTCCAAACCTGCCATTCAATGATGATATAGTACAGAAAGTCTGCTGTTAGGTAACAACACAAACTCAGACAGATTCGCAATCACTTCGGAGAAACGTGTGTTAGAGTTTCCTATAGTCACATCCTAAAGATTGTCAGAAGTCAAAATTTCTCATCAGATAAGATCTTTCAAACATAAATTTTTTGTTGTGGAAGTTGCACACATATTTTCCTATAGCCCTGTGAGAGGTGTGGCATATTACAGAAGCCATAGCAGAACAGTTGAAAGAAAAAAAAAGGATTTAACTATTTCATAGGAAAGCCTAGAATTATTCATAGTCATAGGAAGCCCTGAAACTATAAATTAAATTCAAATTTTGTTGTGGGATATTTATTTGATCATGTCGCTCACAGAAAGTTTTTCTCAGCCACATAACAGAGTAATAGGCCATCTTGCTTTACACCCATTAACTGAATCTTCTAGATTTCAACTCTCTCCAAGACACTGCTAGACTCACTAGCTCTCAATCTTTTTCTTCTACGCCAACCTGATGCTTAAAACTTTCTGTGGCAGCTGCTCCTAAGTATTCTTTGAAAAAAGCAAAGATCTGGCAGAAACTTCACATTTCATATTCAAATTATTTCCTTAGTTATGTGGCCAATCCATTGATACTTAGTGCTGTAATGATTGTGCATCATTCGTTTTCTCAGAGCAAGACAAAAATAATCCTTTACAATTAATTAAAAGAGAAGCATGTAGATCTTAACATTAACACATATAAAATATTTTAATATTCTCCACAATCTCATATTCTCTACACCTTTTTGCTAATGAAATGTTCAAGAAAAAATTCTCCAGTCAGCCACTTTATTCACAGAACATATACTTCCTGAAGAGAAAAAGTATCCCACCTTCTTTTCTGGGAATTTCAAAAGTTTTTCAACTATGTATGCAGTAGAACAAATAGAAATAAAGATAAATCATAAGATCATAAGATAAAGCCTGAAGTGTTTTTAGAAAAGGATAGCAAAGCCTCTTCAATACTTCTCTTAGGGGGAGATATTTTGGAGACAGGAGTAGAAAAGAGATCGTGCACTGTGTCATTGGACAGACACTCGTTTTTCTAGCTTCCCTGCTCCTGCTTGGCAAATCTATGCCTGCAGTCCATTTAAAAATTTTTGCAATAGAGATCCAGGTAAAGAGACTAAATGCAAGAGAATTGTTGAAAGGACAGATTTTATTTTCTTCTGAATGGATGAGGAAGAAAAGTTCTGTAAAATTTGGCACGTATTTTTTTTTCCCTAGCAGAAATATTTAAAAACCAAAGATAAATTATGTTATTACTGTCAAAAATCATTAAACTTATCCCACAGCCATATATGAATTAAATTATTATTACTATTGGGTAATATATAAAATTCACAGTAATTACATGGGAGACCAGACTCTACCTACCAAAAGTCTTATTTATTTCAGCATTTCCATCTTCCATCTAAAAGCAGTACCCACTGCTTGAATTTTTTTTTGTTTGAATGACAGTGGTGGTGGAAAGAGCTCCAGAGACTTCTCATTCCATCTTCAGGAGAATACTGCTTCAACATGAACTCCCTCAGGAAAGAGCTTGCACTAGCAAAATTACTGAAACCATTTCTTGAGATGGTGATTATATTTTTAACTGGTTGGAACACGGAGGAGTTGTAGCCTCATATATTCTGGCACCCAAAGTCTCACATACCTTCAGCAGTTCTATACCCAGAAAGTTTTAATACAAAGCATGTCAGATTTCACTTTTTTCCACAGAAATCCTAAAAATATCACATTCCCAGTAAAGTTTTCTCTAATCATTTTTCTACTTAATTTCTTCCAAGAGGGGCAACAAACTACTTGCTTTTCTTTTGTACTTTCCAGACAGGTTACCTGAATAACAGCCATTGCGTTAAGCATGCAGGCAGAGATAAGGCACAGGGAGCATGACTTAATTGGACCCTATTTTTATTAACTTGCTTCATTTGGAAGCTGCCTGCTAATAATTCACACTGCATTGATCATCACTCCTTCCTTAATCGTTTGTACGTGTAGCTATCACCAGCTGCAGATCAGGTCCCCAGGCTGTTTTGGATGCCTTTCTCAGCCCTTTGCCTGGAATCTGAAGGGAATAATAAACTGGTTCCAGTATAGTCCATAGCAGACAGTGGCAGCTCCATCAGGATTCTTCCACTTTCTCTTTCTTGATGAACTAAGCCTATAGCAAGGTCCTGTTAAACAAGAGCAGACTAAACCTAGTTCCTGACCCATGTAAGCAGTTCCTGGCAGTGACAGAGGGAACACCCCAGACATATTTCTGCCTCAAGCAGGCTAACTGTCAGATAAAAATTCCCTCCCATTTAAAAAAGGTCTTTACTGTTAAAACTGGCCTTTAGAGATCCTGGCCATGCCTCTGAGGGCAGAGAGAAGTTTTGGACCAAGATTTACCCTTAATGGAGGAGGAACACCATAGAAAGCATTTAAACAAAATGGAAAGGTGGGACATTTCTGTCCGGAAAAAAGAAGTCTCAGGAGAGAGCTTCTCAAGGTATGCAAATACCAGATGTGAGGGAATGATGAGGGACCCAGACTCTTCCTGGTGTTACCTACTGACAGGACAAGAGAAAAAAAAAGAAATTCCATCTAAACACAATAAATTTAATTTTTCCTGCGGAGACAGTCAAACACTGCAATAGGCTGTCAAGATAGGTTGTGGTATCACCAGACCTGAAGATATTCAGGACCTGGCTGGACAAGCTCCAGGACTGTTAGATCCATCTGCTCCTGCTTGACCAGGGAAATTAAACTACATGATCTCAAGAGGTACCACACAACTTAAAAATTTCTATAACTATGTGACAGTATTGCTATTTTCTTTATGTTACAAATTGAACCAAGAAAACATTTGTAATGCACATAATTCATTCAATGAATTTATACAAAATTTGATCCAGCAGTGGCTTCAAATAGATGCAAGAAAGTAGTTTTAGAATCACAGAATCATTAAAACTGGACAAGAGCTCCAAGATCACTGAGGCTAACCTTTGACTGAACACTACCAAGCCTACTAAACCATAGCACTAAGTGCCTCACCCAGACACTTCTTGACCAATTCCTGGGATGGTGACTCCATTTCCCTGGACAACCCGGTCCAATGCTTGTGCCGCCAAAATAACACAACTTCGTATACTAGCTCATACACAGCTATCTTTCACTCTAACTGGCAGAGTAGCTCTGACTATAATTTTTTGTGACCATTTTTATTGTGCTTTAGGACCTCTGTCTACCAGTTTTAGGAGAAACCCCTATGGCGTAAGCAAGGACAGACTTTGATTTGTGAATCTGATCACAGACAGTGAAAGAACTGGAGCTCTACCTTAAGTGGGCATTTACAGCCACACGAAGTGAACATTCTCTTGTAAATTACTGGCAGCACCGAATGTCAGTGCTTCAAGTATCAAGCTAAATCATCCATGCTAGACGTAGGGCACAGGAAAATCTAGCTTGAGTGTTTATTTTTGTAAAAAATAGTAATGATCAATTTGACGTATGATTTGGAACAATTGAAAGCTCCTCATTTTAAATTGGACTTCTTTCAATTTAACCGAAGCTGCCTAGGAATCAAATTTAAATGAGGTAATCTTAAACACAAATAAACCTTTCTGTATATGTAAAATGTACTATTTTAAGTAATACTGGTTTAAATTTGTGTAAACTCATGTTCTGTACCTACTCTGTTCAGTAAAGCATGCAGAAGAAAACTAGCAAAGACTATGAATCCTTTTACATGGAAAGGAGAAGCAGCATGGAACATGCTCAACAGTATTTAGTTGTGCAATCATTGACATTTTTGGATTAGTTTGTTCATGCAAATTAGATGTTTTGGTAATGGCGAACAAAGATGGCAGTTTGTTTCTTGCTGTCACAATGAATCAAAAGCAGAACAATACTTGAGTTTGGGTTTTTTCAAGTGCCCTAAAGTATTTGCCTTAGGTCAATTTTATTTGTTCAATAGGAGCTTTAGATATAAGAACACATATACATATGCCTTCAAAACTAGACCAAGGCGTGCACGCTAACAGGTAAAATAGAGACCCAAACCCTTGTTCAGGTGCCCCAAGTATGATGGACCAGTGAAGGATTCTTCCATGCCATTTAGGTTAAGGCTCTGTCTTTACCTGGGGCCCACTGAAAGCCCAATTTTATCCTTTGTTATGACTGCACAGCCTGTGACACCAGCATAGGAAGCTCTAAAGTATACAGTGCAGCATGTCTAAGCTAGTTCCACTTTTGGACTCAGAAAGCAAGAATGCTGATTTCTGTGAGATCTTTTGGGTTAAAGTCCATTCTCAACATTCACAACAAGATTTGTTGTTCCTTAATTTGGTCCAGAGTGTCTCTGGACTCCATTTGGCACATTTGAGCTTAAAACCAGGAAGTTTTATTTAACCTAGAGATCTGAACAAAGTCCTATCATGCAATATAGGTACCTCCAGAGGAGGTTCAAGGTGTGCACGCATAAATGGGAAATAAAGTAATGCATTACTTCCACTAAAAACTTTCAACAGTCAAATCAGTATCTGCCTTGAAAGTTTCTTTGAAACAGAAAAGTGTTTTAAAAGTGCTTTTCTTGCTTTCTGTATTTTAATAGTGCACACTTTGATGACAATCCATTTCCTTCAAATAGCTGATAGAATTGATTGCAAACAAATCAAATAACTTGCCACTATTTAATTTAAAGAGGAAACAAGTTACCCTTGTGCTCAAAAGTCTTGTACTTCCTGATATTTAAGAAAAGCAACAAACATTTTGATACTCACAAAAAAATCTGGAGATTGGCAAACCTGGCTGTTTGTCAGGTAATTTTTCGATGCAGTTTGCACAATTTTTGAGCAGTGATTAGGTAAAGACATGCCAGTTAAATACCTCTTGATCAATATGTCTGAGTACAGTGTTATCTGATGTATCACAGTGTTAAAAAATGGCATGAGAATGCTTATCAAAGGCTGTATGAAAATACCACATGCTATGGGCAGCAGTGAGATTATGAAATTTTTAGCGTTGTCATTTCTTGGCTTCTCTAAAGTGAAAAGATGCAGGTGAGAAGCATAGTATCCCATCTGTAGGAAGCAGAGTCTTTTCTTCCAACCCAAGCCGCAGTCTTTCCAATGGCAGCAATGGGCATCTAACTGACTCCTTGTCCACTCCAAAAAACTTTTGTAAGCAGAGGGGACTGGAGGCTTCCAGACAGTATTTGCTGCAAAGCTCCTCCTGGAAAACCTTTTTAGCTGAGAACATGGCCCTCTGCTCTGGAAAAAATTGGAAGTAAAATGGAATGAGTAAAAGTTTTCTCTATAAAGGACACATATGAAACAAAAGATACATTTTTCAAATTTCACATTCAACCTTAGTATTTGCCATAGCTGTCAGTTTACTAAAATCATTTAGAAAAACAAGCACAAATAACAGTTATATTAATAGGAGAGCTCTGTAATGTGGTGATCAAGTTTAAACAGAATTTCTGAAGGTGAAGGAGATTTGAGAGCCAAATCTATATAGATTTTGAATTATTCTGCTCTTGTGCTAGCATAGTGTTCCTAGCATCATTGTTGAACAAACTTGTTTTGTGGTTTCTGTGTGAGTTACCTGCTAAGAGCCAGTGATGGTCCAGCTTTTAGCTGCTGCTAAAGAAATTGCCATGAAATTTCCTTCTGATGCCAAAATTAGTTTACACACTTGTTTAAATGATGAGGGATTTGAGGCGCTACGCAGCGATTCAATGGTGCAACTGAATTGCCTCCTTCCTTTCCAGTGTGCTGTCACATTAATCTGTCAGTTTTCTGTTGCTCCTAATTATTGTGGTGATATAACATAACACTGCTAAAAGTGGTTTCCACTTTCCTTTTTTGTTTGGTTTTTTAATTTAATGATACTTTTCCAATGGCTTTTCTTGCTTCTTTGGGTACATATACCTGTGACAGAAGGCTTTAAATGTGACAAGATGGTGCCTAAAACCACTATTTCAAATGTCACTGAAATTCTGATAATTGCATTATGCCAGTAGGTGCATTGTGCTCACTGCTTCTGTTCACATGAAATCTTTTGTGAGGCCTCCCTGCCCTGAAAGTCTCAAATTACAAGCGAATTTCCAAATGACAGACCAGCTCCAGCTACATAAAGACTTCAGAGAACAGTGCTATCAGCTGAAATTCAGACACAAGATGCAGCAGAGATCTGTTGAGCTTTTGACAGATCAAAATGGGTTCAATGGTTTTGAGCCACTTCTTAGCAGCACACTAAACTGCCTTTCTCTCTTCATTGTCTGCACAGGAGGCCATTAGAGAACAGGTGCAAGAACAGTGCCTCCTTCCCCCTTCCAGCTGCGTCCCCAGAGCAAACGGCCTGTCACCCTATTAGCTGCAGGTTTCTGCCTCTGGAGCTCAGAGAGGACAAAAGTCCCTGTTCCAGCAGTTATATGTGCTCCTCAGTGTAGGTGTAACAGTGAAACAGCCTCACATACGTATGGATCTAAGGGCAGCTTTTTTGAAGCTGGAATTTCCAGCCAGTTCCATGCCCCTGATTGGCTTCCAAATCTTTGTCCTCTGAGTGCTGCTGGCTCCCATCCTCCCCCAGTTACTCTCTGCTGTAGGCATTCCAAAGATGCAATGTGGAAAAGCAGCGCAGCGTGCTAATTAATCTGCCCATGTTTTAACTTTGAATTTACCTCTTCTGACATCAAATTGCAAGTAGAATTCTGATGTGATTTATCTGCACAAACACAGAGCTTAGAGCAAGTTTAAACTCCCAGTTACTCAGCATCTTCTGGATTCACAGAAAAAGCTGATCATTAACAATGTGTTAGCTGACCAGCTCACAGGAGAAAGGGGTTTGTGTACAATTCTGGCTAGTCCCAGCACTGAGCTAACACCTGGACTTAGAGAATTCCTCTTCACTTGACAGAATGACTGAATTTCATTAACAATTCCGAAAATCTGGGTTAGATTTTCCTTCTATCCAGAAAATCGTGGTATTACAGAGCAAATTTAAATATTGTTTTGGAGCACTAAAACTGTTTTATGTCTGGACAGAAAAAAAAAAATTCTTTTATTAAATTGATAAGAGATACATTATAAAATTACAGTCTTCCACCAGGGGACAAAAGCATCTGGTAAAATGCCACCTACATTGTTCTTTTTGCCTTGCTGTTTGCTCTTAATAGGATTACAGCAGAATAGGACAAAGTGCATTTTGTTTCTGCATTATCTGCATTCTGCAACCTGCTGCTGTTCTGCAGTGTTCACTGCTGGAGACTGACAAAGTGAAGACCCAATGCTTAAGATAATTTCTCAAGCAGTCTCTTTATTTTCTCAAATGTTATTTAAAACCAAAGCAAGGTATAACTGCAGCCAACAGGCTCCACAGAGATGTATAGTTATAGAGCCTACAATTATCATATAAAAAAAAATGCAAAGTTTTGTGCTAAAAAGCAGTTCACAGGAAGCACCAACAGCAAAGCATCAAGGAAAAAACTCCAACAACATCATGCAAGCAAAAAAAATTACCACCACAAAAAAACCCGACTTCTCTAACAATTATTGCCCTGACCATCTTTGTGCTTGAGTTTCTGCCTAGCTGTTATCTCGCTAGTAAAGAAAATATATTTTTTGGAATTTCGGTTCCTGTGGCCCTTACTGATTTTAGCTGCTTATTCTGGGAACGCCTTCTCTAAAAGCAAGAATTTTGAAAATAAATAATTCAGTGCTGAGTAGGACTCAATAGGACTTTATTGCAGATGTCATATCTAGAAAGAAAATGTGGCAAGAGTAATTCATATTGTTGGGCACAATTTATATATGTATATATCTATAGATTTAATTCAAAGTTGGATTTAAGGAGTCAGATAAATAGAATTAAATGATATTTATACTTTTAGCTATATTGCAAACTCACTATAGAAGACTTCTGGCTTTCTTAGCTTGTTTATTTTCAAACTGGGGTTCAAAAGAGACCTAAAATTAATCATGTAGATATTCTGCCAGGTTTAAGAGGCAAAGAAGAGGGTGAATACTCAATTATACCTAACTGCTGCAGTTCTCAGAGGCAAAAGGATACAACCACAGCCAAAAAACCCCCAACCAACCAAAACCAAAAAAAACCACCAAAAAAGCAGCCAAACAAACAAGCAAAAAAACCCCCAAAACTCTAATGTCAATCTGAAAACATTTCTTCCAGATTTTTTTCTATGAAAAAGAATTTGTCTTCCCATAGAACTCGTGGGAAAGCTCGACTACAACCTTGATGTTAAATGATAGATAAGACCCACTAAGGATGTCAGTGCTACTGAAGGGGAAATGCACTTTGGCTATTAACACTAAGATGAAACCTTGATTTCTGAATGATGGCTCCAGACTACTTAGAGTGAGATGGGAAAGTTACAGAAAAAGTCTGTACCTGTAGCAAAGTGTCATAAAACCTGGAGTCATCAGACCCTTTTGTGAATGGGCTTATGCTGGCAGAATCAGCTCTGAGTGTTTCCTGTTCTGGTGCTCATGAATCAGAAACACTTACTGCAGTGGTAATTACCTCAGCAGACCTGACTGGAAGTAATAACATATGCATCAAGACAAAATAAGGTGGAAGATATCTACCCTATTTTGTTTTCACTTCTTCAAGACTGGGGTTTATTTTTTCATATAATTTTAAATCTTTAGGATCAGTGCTTGATTGGGTCCTGAGAAGAAACTCACTAATTTACTGCACAGGTTTCTGCTGGGCTGTCAATCTGATGAAGGCAGTTCTAGGAATTTGTCCCTTCAGCAAATTTTTTGGATATCTGTGTTGCTCTGATAAATGTTCATTGAAGATGAAAAGTTAATTGTAAAGGAAGCTGTCCAAAGCTGTGAGAACTGGAGAAAAGAACTATATGTGCCAAATAAATAGGAAAAACAGACACCAAAATAAAAAGGCAATTCTTCCGAGTGCAAAAGAAAAAAAACCAAACTTAAAGACCCTTGAAATACTGCTACTGAGCTGCTTATTGAACTGGTTGAACTGCTGTGTCTTTACTGTGATGTCCCTAAATGTCCTCTGTTCCCTTGAAATCTCTGCCAGTATTTTCTTTTAAGAGAATTGAAAATGATAGGCTTGATGTTTAGTTATGAGCTGACATTTCTATTGCCTGTGTCTGACAGCTAAGAATGTGCTGGACTTCTGATGTGCAAACATCTAGCTCACTATCCTGATGAGGAAGGAAAATCATACAAAACAATTCACAGCATGACTTTTTAATTCAGAAAGTTATAGGCTCACCAAGTATGTTCCTGTTGATATTCTTACAACCTTCTCAAAAAAGCATAGCACTAAAATGTACAGGAATCTTAAAGCACAGAAAAGAGACAAAATCCTGCAACATATATTTTAGTAGCTTTAAATCTTCCTCACCAGAGCAAATTAGAGCAGTTACATAGCCTTGTTACTTTTTCTGTGATAAATGAGAAAATATAAAGCTGTCCTCTAGAGAATTTCAGGACACAGGAATGTTGTGCCTTGGGATTATTTTAATGCAGCAGAAAAAGCCTTGTTTGTCTATGAGACAAAAAACTTATACCACTGCAGCTCATAACAAAGTTACCACTAGTCAGTCTATAAAAAAGATTTCATGTGGACTACAATCAGAACCAATTTTTAAACATATTTTTCCTCATTTAATTTTTTTAAAAATGTTTTATTTTCAATTACATTTAATTTCTACCCTATTTAAAAAAACTCAGTGCTAAATTGTTCTGAAGTTGAAGCTCATAAATGTCATGCTCAGGTTAATGGCAGTGCCATGATTATCCTGTTTTCAGCCCAGGTTTTGTACTCTGTGTGTGTGTGTGTATAGAGATACTTTCTTGCAGTCAAAGAGCACTGCTAAACTGCTAATGCAAATAATTCAAAATCTGGGAATATCAGAGTTCTGTTTTTCTGTACATTATTAAAATATTTCCTTTTTTTCTGCTGTTCTTTATTCAAACACAGTTCCAGCTGGTGCCCAAAGGAGCCCTGCAGCTCTAAGAGGCTTTCCATCAAGAGCAGCAGGGTAACCTAATCTCAATGAGAGCCTGCTTGCTGTGTCTCTAAATCTTCACAGCAAAATGCATGGTCTTATATTTTATATAAAAAACACTGCACTCGATACAGAATTGTTAAATGCCATTCTGCATTTTTTTAAGGTGTTCAACACCAAAGTATTTCAGCATTTTACCACAATACATTTTCTTATTGCTTACTCAGGAATCTAGGAGTCATGTACAGGTTGGAGAGTTGCAGTGTCAGTACATCAGGAAAATAGATTAATTCTCATATTCATTTCCATAGGAGAAAAAGGAAGTTAGTAGAAATAACTAGAAATAACCTGCAGTATTTTTCCAATATTTTTATATCATGACTGATATTATAAGTTAGAAGTTATGATGTATATTAATAATACTTCAAAAATTGACTGAAATAACAGTTTTTGGAAGATTGGCACAGTTCTTGATCTTTCTATAAGCTTATAGACCTTCTCATACCTCCAAGGTTTTTCCAAAACTCTTACTATTCAATACATTCATGTATTATTTCCTATACATTTACTATATACGATTTACTATACATTAGAATGAGTAATCTCCAGGTATACAGGTCTATATGCTGTTTAACTTCCCAAATATCCCATTTTCTTTCATTTAAATAGGGTTTTTCCCACATCTCCATGTTAACTTAAGCAATGTTTCCTTTTAGACTTTTTGAAGACTCAGGTTAGAAAGAATAGCAAATATATAAAAGGAGTCACCCAAAAATACTTTTATTCTTGAAATTAAAAAAAAAAAAAAAATTTATCTTTTGTATGAAGGCTTATTGGTGTAATGCTCCGTGAACTCTGATCTCCCATGAAACCAAGAGCTGGCACAAGTCAAGCTAGAGGGGTTGCTAGTGGTTGATATCACCTTCCCATGCTTTCCTCTGCAGTGGGATAACTGCTGAGGCAACCCCTGTATTAAGTATGTTAATTTCAGCTTTGTGCAATCACTTTGACCTGCAGGAGGTGAATCATTCAGCCATTTATCTGCTAATCAATTCTGACATCTTCCAAGAACAGGCATAATTAATCACACCTCCCTTGATTTTGTGTTTTCATAAACAACATTGTTCTGCTGTCGAGATCTCTTGGTTTGATATATTTGGGAGCATGCCACCTGTGATTCAATGCTGCTTTCTCTCATGACAAAGCATCATGTTGATAAAATAACCCTTTTATTCTAATTTAATTATACTATAGCTTTGTTTAAGATGATACGTATTTTGGCTTGCATTGAAGAGTAATAAAATTCTGTGGAAATAAAAAGTGCCACAAATACTGACTCATTCATCTGTATGACCTAACACTGGACATAGTGCTTTGCCACTCTTCTTTAACTTCCATTCATGTTTATTTTTCTGCGGTTAGTTTGGATAATAAAGTCTACTAACTGCTCCTGTGCTTCAGGGTTATACATCGTTGCTCCAGGAATGTCGATCTGCCTCATCTTTTTGGTCTAATTTTTTCCAGAAATCACCACTTGAGATACTCCATTTCCAAAGGCAGGTATATTTCAGGTGGCTTTAGTGATTTTCCTACACTCTTTCTCCATATTTGCTGTCACATCACATTAGATATATCCGGCTGTGTTGTTTGATGCTGCATGAGGTACACAGATTTCATCATTCCCTCTCAGCATGTTACATTTCAATACTCCAGGCCCATCTCATCTTATGTAAAATCTCTCTTTCAATGCACTGTGTGGTAGCATATCCTGAAGAGAAGTGAGGATGATGAGAGATGATCAAACTGTGTCTCAAATGTCACTAATGGACTGTTTCATCTACCTAGCTGAATAGGTCTCAGACCTCTTAGCAACCAGTTTCCTGTGCTACACTGGAAGAGATCACTTACGCAAGCTCTGGAGTGACAAAGTCCACCATCAAAACTAATCTGGATTAAAGACTCCCTTACAATATTCAGTAAAAAAAATGTCTTTAGACATTCCACATCCCTGTGGAAAACCACACAAATGCAGAAAGGACCTGTGCAACAGGTGATGCTGCCCACATCCAGACTTATTTTACCATAGAATCCTCACATGTTTATTAATCAGAAAAGCTGCAGGCTGTTTATGTACCTGTGAACAGAACCAAATATAAAATAATTACCTAACCAATTTGCCAAAGTCACATTGAGATCTTAGTTGCTTCTTTACATCCGTTGATATCTACGCAAATTTGAAAATAATGTCTTTTAAGTTTCAAATTATTCCTGCTCTAATTAATAAGTCCAAGCTACTTCAGGATTTCCCCCTGCTTTTCAAAAGAGAGCACACAGGCTCATTTAAGTGTTCACTTCCCAAATTATTCCAGAGAAGCATGAGCAGTTAAGAAAATAAAAATTCCACAAATTCATTTTATAAATTTACTGAATATATACTGAAAAAAAAGCAGAGATAAAGAGAAAAATCAACAGAGTAAGAGTTGTCAAACTATTTGGAGATCTTTGCTGTAGTGTTTAGTTGTTCTGTGCTGAAGGAACAAAGAAAAAGAATTCGCCACTTCAGGATACCAAAGAGAATGGTATAAACATCAACTGAAAAGTTAATCCATCTCCTATAGTATCATGGAGCAATTTTAGCGCAATGGTAGAACACCTTGGTTCATAAATGAAAACACTTACATGTAAATATGGCTAAGAAAAAGGATGTGAAATTGTTGTGGTTTAAAATCACCTGGAAATTAAGGGCCAAGCAGCAGCTTCCCTTTCCTCCAACTCCTTTCAGTGAGAAAGGGACAAAAAGGAAGATTATCAGTTGAAATAACAATTTACTGGAAAAACAGTAAAGAGATAAGGAAAACAAACAGTACAAGCAACAATACTAATAAGAACACTGTATAAAAGAGGGTGGTTACATGCAAAAAATGCTTGTGCAAGTCCAACCTCCCTGATGTTACCATGGCCAGCACCATGTGGCTTCTCATGACAAAGAAGAAAATGGCAGACAGTACCACAGCTGGTGGCTTTTTCCCTGAGTCTGAGACAACAAAAAACAATTACAGACAAATCCTTCAAGCTGGACCGTCTTCATTCTGTCACCCTGCCACACTGCTCACCACTTCACTCCTCAGGACAAAAAAAAAAAGACAAAAATTTTGGCAGTTCCCTTTATTTGCACCTGAAGTCACACCCCCCCCAGTGAGGATGTAAATGGTATAGAATAACAGCCTAGACATATCCACACATTTCCACGCTCTCCGCTCCCCACACAGCAACTGCAAGAAATTTAACTCTGTCCTAGCCAAAAGTAGGACAGAAATACAGAGCAGAAATCAGTCATGTCTGTTTTGATAGTTTTGCCCAAGAGTTCAGTTATTTTAGCCAATATTAGTTTGGAATATTGAAAATTAAGACAAATAGCAGAGTCTTAAAATAAGGTTATATTTTCCCCCGACTTTAAAATGCCTGACAACCAGATACTTGAATAGAATGAAGTCCAGATACAAAATAAGCACCAAGACAACAAGAAGAGAACAACCACAAAAGTTTAACATTGTAGAGTTATCTAAATTATCACCTATGATTTTCTTTAAGCATCTACCTCTCTTTATGTCCAAATTTGTCACAATTTGAATTAGGTATTCAAATCAAACTTCTACTCACAGGAGCCGTTCCTTATTTGTTGAGCTGAGTGAAGTGGCACTTTCTACCACGTCAGGAGAAGCTGATGTCCCTCTAATCCTGAGCTGAATGTGGGGAATCCTAGGATCTGATACCCAAGACATATTCCACTAGCATGTTAAAAAAGTTCACTCATTACAAAGCTGCATATTTAGGTTCCATTCACTTCTCCTGTTATTCTTTCTTAGCCTCCTAAATTTCTTATTCTATGCTGTCTGGTTAAAATACCTTGTTAAGAACACTGGCAACAGCCTGAGCCATGTGGAGCATAGAGTGCTGGAAGATACAATTGGAATACTTATAATGCTGAGGATATATTAAATCTAGGACTCCCATTTGCTCTTCAAAGCTGTAAACATCAACAACTGCATTTTAAAAGAAAGAATCAACTCCAGTTTGTTGTCTGAATTAATAGCTCTATGTACATTCAGGTTCAAGCCTGAGGGAAGAGAGAAATCTATCTGCAGCCTTGACTCTATGATCTCATTTCCAGAGAAGATGGAGTTTCAGAAATACCCCAGGCTTAACGTTTCCTCTTTGCCTTGTTGCTAGGAGTGTCCTCCCCTGGCAGCTCACAAATGTCTTCTCAGGCATGCAATTCTCTTCAGGCATTGCACAGGGATCATAGTCTCCCAATCCTAGATTTTGGATCCTTTGTGATTGTCAAAGGTGTATAATTTAGAGGCTCCTTTTGTTTTATCACACATTGTACATCTGATAGGTATATGTGTCTAAAGATAGACTACACTGCCAACACAATGCAGACACAATTAATGCTCTTCTCTGTAAGCATATTGACCATGACTCCAAAAAGAAAGTGTAGTTTGCTAATTTAAATAGTAAGCAATTTATTTGCTAATGTAACATGAAAAGATCAGCTGGTTAAATAGATTGTTCCTGTGCCCTTAGCCTGTAAGCAATCTGAAAATAAAAATCAACTAGTTCAGAAAATGTGATACAGAGGAGACCCAAATCTTATAGAAATGCTTGAGAAAGCTATATTTTTTATTACGTTCAGCCCATGAATTTCCAGGTAATAGAGATCGACCAGCTGCATCTATCACTCTGTGGTAGAGATCTAAATGATGATGACTCATGAAATTTGATAAAAGGCCATTACAAAAGAAAGCATTAATTGTTACTTCAGCAAAATGACTTTGAAAATAAGCTATGTGTGTAAAAACTCAAATGTGTCATTGCTACTAGTAAACTATTCTGAATTTAGCGTGGGATAGAGGTATAAATGAGAAGAAAACCACAAGGATTCAGATCCTAGTTCAAGTGTGTACAACCTTTAAAATTTCCCATAATTTTTCTAGGGATTTAAAACATTATGTAATTTTGAGGATCTGTGTTGCAGCGAATGCCTAAGTTCTGCTTTGTTCTATCCAATATTGATCTAACATCTAATTCAGTGTATCCTTAGAGCTGCTTCTACATTGCTGTCAATAGTAGTTACGTCTTGGCAGGAGTGTGTAGTAAAGAAAAAAATCAAAATTTCTCCCAAGTACATGTCTCTACAACAAATATGAGGAGGATAATACTAGGTTGTCTTTGAAATTTAAGCAGCTTTCAGATCAGTTAGCTATGGAAATAGGATATTCATGGTCATTCTGCTTGCAAATGTCCATCTGCAAACCATCCTTTCTACCCAGTAGAGTAGTTGCACCTGTTTCTACCCAGTTGCACCTGCTGAGTGATTTCCATGCTAATTGATACTAGATCAATGATCTCAAAGGCAAGATGCTATGTGTTTTGGGAAACGTGGAAGAAGGTAGAAGAGTTTATTAATGCTTTTCCTAAATGAAAGGCTAAAACATGACCTTTCAAACATACTCCAATGCAAACTTCATATCTGAATTTAATTATGAAAACAAAAGCGTAATTAAGCATAGTGGTTCTACTTCAAAAATAAACCTCCTATCAAGCGTTACTCCTATGGTACTCCTCTAAAAAATCAAATTGCTGTTTGCTTTCTACATATTTTGATACTGGGGTAGGAACTCTGCTATGTCTCTTGTGCAGCAAGTGTTACAGTAGTGCTTTACACATACTGCCAGTGCAGGTTCAGACACATCTGGCAATGCTTATTGGCTGGTTTTTAACACTAATGTGGGATGATTACACTCACGATTTTGGGGCAGATCTTTTGTAAGGACTGCACTCAGGTAACAAAAGGGGGCTGTACAAGCAATCATAGTTTAGTCAGAATATTTTTTTTCTGCAGTGCTTGCTAGTTTTTGGAATGCTAGAAGTCAAATTCCAACTTAAGTAAGATTTTATTGGCAGTAATAAATAGCTTCTACACTAGGTAATTCCTTCTAAATACATACAGTTAATAGTAGTGAAAATGAGTACATTGATAACTAGACAACTTTGCCCGTGGGATCAAGCATTCTACAGTAAAGAAATAGACAATCCACTTGCCAGGCATACACAGAGCCATCCTATCAGCTCAATTTGTTCTTAGCTTCTGGAGAGAAATTTTCAAAAGATTCAGTGTTATGGCATAATGACAGCAGCAATGAAATCTCTGTTGAAACTCATGGAGTTTGCTTGAGTAATGCAAAAGGTGAAAGATGAAGGTTTTGCTTTTCAAATAGATGAAGGTTTTGATTTTCTTGGGAGGAACATCCAGAAGCAGTAAGACCTTCACTCCTGGCAATATTGAAGAAAAATTCTACCCTGGGATTTCTCCATTTATGAATATTAGCATCCAAGATCATGTCTTCAAGAAGCATTATTTCCTCTCAATGTGGTGTACTCAAACTGGGAAAATTTTTTTAGTTTGCCATTTAAATTTTTTCCCTCCAGGTTAAATATCTCTCAAAGCACAGCCACACAGAAGCAAGAGTTTTCATCATGTTAATTCACCGTTTTTACTCTGTATATGAGAATTGATCTTTTAGGTCTAGTAATGTATTTGAGAAGTAATGATGGGGTACAGCAAAAAAATCAAGAAAGATGGGACTGTAGTTGTGTAGGGGCTGCATATCTTCTGTAATTATTTACCCCTATGAAATATTGACAGAAACAACTTTTTCCTCAGAAATTTCCATCCATTTGTATGATGACAATATTTCTCATTCAGTATGGCAAAAATTTTGCCAGGAAATATTGTGCAAGGCTAAAGCCTGAAAAAATCAGATTTCCCTTGCAATTCTGCCACCAACTTCATGGAAAATCTTAAGAGGTATTTTAATTTTTTCCGTTTCTCCATCTGCAAAACATGAATATTTTTTTCATAAATGTTCAGCATAGATGAACATTTGTTTCCTCATATATGGGCAGTGCTTGCAAGCATTGGATGGAAAGAACAGAGTAATACTTATAATATAATTACTGAGAAAGAGCAGGAAGATAGCTAACTGATGTATGAAACCTGATACTTCAAGGTCTTCTTCTAGGTAGAAAATTCATGCCTAAGCTGGCACATCCAAGTCAGAAACCTCATTTACTATATTGTCTTCTATTCTTTTCCAATAGCTTAGACTTGCAACTCGTTTTCTTTTCTTTTCTTTT